>PVJX010003351.1:0-110358 GCA_004027295.1 Dolichotis patagonum
CACACTTAGAAAAAATTGCAAAACAAGGTTTTTTAGCTCTAAATTTATCTAGCCTATGTCATTCTCCTTCACTGGATGTTTTTCAGAGGTGTGCTCCCTTCATTTTCTCTTATTTTACACCTAAAGCTTTTTCCTATAAATTTATGCCAAATGCCTTGGTTTTTATTTCCACTATCAATGAAGCAAGATCTCACACTAGTCGGTGAGAGACTGCACACAGCTATGCCGTGGAACATCCACGGCTAAGTCAAACAAAGGGTTACAGTTTCCACTGGGTCTTCTCAGGGTGCTCGTCCTTAGTGTCCAGTCACTGTGACTTGGTGAAGACCAAGGGGTGTACCAGAGGCCAACTGAAGAACCAGAGGGCTGTGGGCCACAGCTCTGGCATGGTTCCTAACTCACTGGCCACAGCAACACCTTTAAGCCTTGGACGTGTGTCTCTTAACATGGATCTTCCAGTCTCCAGTCAAGCATCTCCAGCTGGTTCCATGCTACCTAAAGCAGCACTCATCATTTTTTCTTTTCAAAGACACTGAAATTTCAGGCAGTTTGTTAGTCAGCAGCAGCCACTGATCCTCTACTGTATAATTAACTATAATTTCACTCCAGTCTCACAAACTTTCTTCCCATTCCTCATTCTTCATTGATGGAAAAAGTAGAAAATACAGAAGAAATCTTCCACTCACTCTCATCTCTGCATATACCAGTATTTTCGTCCCTTTGAGATTGGCAGCCTGAGCGCCTCTATGGGAAAACTTGACTTGTATTCCTTAATAAGTAAAATTAACTCTGTAGACAGTCTGCATCTGTTGCCCCATCTTGGAGCTTTCTCTCCCAGGCGATGTTTGTGGAAAGGGCTGTCTGTATTTCCTGTCTCTAACTTCCCTGTCTCTAACTCCCCTGTCTAACTCCCCTGTCTAACTTGCCTGCCTCTAACTCGCCTGCCTCTAATTCCCTTCTTGTTACTCTAGCTCTTTCAGAGTTCCACCCAAAAAGAAACTGCCAGTCTTAGTGATTATCTTGTGGATGGCAAAGTCAGTGATCAATTCTCAGCCTCTTTTCTTCTTTCTTCAGCACTCATCAGCTGGGGAGGGTCAGCCATTTCTTCAGACCTTTCTCCTTTTGCCTTTCAGTGTGTCAGCCCCTCATGGGTTTCTTCCTTAGCACCTGACTTGTTTATGCTTCAACTAAGTACTCGATTTTCAGACTGCACATCCTCTGTCACTGTGCTCCCCTCTTGAATCCTGAAAGCCAGCTTCAATCCATACATTGATGACACCTAACATATGTCACCAGTCCTGAGGTTTTCAAAAGCTCCATATTGTATGTCATCTGATTTTTAAGATTTCCACTAGAATGTTAAACAGACAACTTTAATTTAAAATGTTTATAACTAAAATTCTGAACAGCCAGGCGTGGTGGTGCTCACCTGTCATCCTAGCACTCAGGAGCCTGAGGCAGGAGGATCATTGCAAGTTTGAGACCACCCTGGGCTACAAAGAAAGTTCAAGGCCAATCTGACCTGCACAGAGAGACGCTGTCTCAAAAAGACAAAACAAAAACCAAAACAGAACAACAAAAAACAAAAATTGAAATTCTTATTTTCTCGACCCTCTCCTTTCTACAGACTTCATTTCAATGACTGGCACTTGCATGTGAAAGGAGTTTATTTTTTATTAACACATTAATTGTGCGCATAATGGCGTTTGATGTGATGGATTCATAGAGTGACGCAAGACACACTGATTAGACTGAACCACCCTATGCCCACCCCCCATCTGTAGGAATCATTATTGTGTTTTCTGTTCAGTTTGTTTCAGCTTCTTGTGGAAGAGAACATATGGTACATGTTTTCTGTGTCTGACTTACTTCATTTACCACCGTGTCCTCAAGTCCTTCTAGATTCTTTTGGTGGCTCCAGGAAAACCTTGGATTTGTTCTGGACAAATCTTTCTCTCACATCTTCTGTCGAATCATGCAGATGAGCACTCCAGGCTCTCCTTCTGAAGCGTCTTCCTGGTTCTGCAGAAGTTACTAACACTTGGGCTGGGGATTTAGCTCAGCGGCATAAGTGCCTGCCTTGTAAGTGTGCAGTCGTGAGTTTGATCCCTGGTACAAATAAATAAATAAATAAATAAATAAATAAATAAAAGAAGTTACAAACTCTCTTGTCAAAGTTGCAATCGTGCCTTTCATTATTGCCCCAGCCTCTGCTTCCCCCGCTCTCTGTCCTGAAAGCAAATCAGCCCTTGCTCGTCATCCCTTGGAAACCTCTGGTTTCAACTCCAAAGTGTGATGGAAGCCCAAGGAGAAAGACCGCTAAGTGGTTCTGATATAGACTGAGGATTTGAGGTTCACTTTTTTCCATTTTCGGAAGCTCCTTGCCCCTCTGAGATGAAGAATAAACCCAAATTGAAATGTGACATCTCTGCTCTGCTGTGGTCTGCTGTCACCATAGCCCTGTCCTACTAGATGCTTGCATTTCCTAGTGGGAACAGCATCAGTCACTCGTGAGTCAATTCCTTAACACTACAGCTGTCACTGAAGGAGAAATTAAAATGTTTGGTTTCAGTACCATTTGTATTTGTAGATTCTAGGAACATTTCTTCCTTAAACTCCTATTTGTCTTGTGGCCAGAGGACCTGCTTCTTGGATAGGAGAATCACAGACACAACCACAACCACAAACACGGTCACAACCAAGGCCACAAACACAGCCACAGCCACAGCCAAGGCCACAGCCACACCAATGCCCAAAGTGACCATTTATCATGGGCCAGGCACATAGTACGTGTTCCATTTTAACTGAAGAAAATGGCAATACTTGTTTTCAGATCTCTTCTGATTCACTTCTGAGGTTCAAATCTAACTTCTTAATGGTTACCTGCCTTTTAAACAAACAAATTCATAGCAGTTGCCATGAAGAGAACTGTCCACATCACAAAGTCTCGTCAACCTCTGCAATGCTCTGGAAACCCACCTCTTCTAGATACTCCACAGGCAAGTGCTCTGGGGTTCTTTGTAACATCAGACATTTTATTGGAACACAAAGTGAGGAAGCAGTCAGTCAAGACACAGACATACAGGTGTGAGAGACACTACTCCACTAGCTGTTGTATGTCTGAGATATAGACACCTACCATGCTTGGTATAAACAGGATATTCTGAATCTTTAGAAAAGATTCTGCTTTTATACATGAAGATGATGCAGAAATGATAAAAATGAATAAACTGTACAGTTTTTTGATGTTGTAACCACAGAGAGGGAAGAATTACACTGCAATTTTGGGGGATTCATGCAGAGAAAAATGCCTGAATTAATGCAAAAATATTTTGTAGGCCAGCAGCGCCCAGCATTGGGCTTGGCGATTTCTCAAGACCGCCCTGAGCACTGTTCTTGCTGGTCATTTCTCTTGCTGCGTGTCCCCAGCAGAGACTGCTCTAAAATATCAAAATATCTGTGCATAGCTTTGGCTCTGTTGTCGCTGCCATTGCCTGAGAAGATGCTCTTGGAGAGGGAAGGAGAGACAACCATCAAAATAGCGGCCTGTCTGTGTTGCTGAGTAAACATGGAAAAGTCCAACTGGGATACATGCAGCAAAATGGAATGAAAGCATGTGCCGGGAACAGATGAGAAATATATACTTTTGAAGCTGGGTTTTTTTTTTTGCAAACAGTGTGGTTTCTTCATGATCGCAATAGGGACAATCTTCTCTGGTAAACATAAAAACTTACTGTTGCCATAATGACAGTAAATTCACAACTCAGAATAGTTGCATGGAAAATTTTAACACAGTGAAAAATAAAAGGTAAAAAGACAAATGAGACAGTTTCAAGTACAGGTTTTATGTATTAGAAATTGAATTAGCTATTTAAAGAACCTATTTCTGAACCAATCATGAGAAAGAAAAATAATAAGTAGATGGTAACTGTCAAATATGATAAAAATACTGAGGATAAGATATCTTCTTATGATATATAAGGAAAAATGAAGAACTGAAAGAAAAGGTAAAACACAAAAAAAGATTTTATGGTGAGGCATATTACTTGATTTTATTGAAGGTAGAAGCTTATTGCAGTTGAAGATTGAATAAAGAAATGATTGCTTCTGGCTGTGACCAGCTGACCGCTTGGCTGAGATTCCTGGTAAAGCAGAGCTCTAATGCCTTCGTTACCTTTCTCTTATTGCTGGGACAAAATACTCAACACCCAAAATGAAGGAAGGAAAGAAAGGTTTATTTAGCTTACAGTTTGTGGAGGTTTCAGTCCATAATTGGCTGGCTGCAAGGGAGGGTGGCATGGCACTGGGGCAGCACTTCAAGGCAGCAGCCAGAACAAAAAGGGAGAACAAGCATCTTCTTTTCTTTTATATTGTACACAGGCCACCTTCCCCCCTCCAGGGCAGGTGTAGCTGTCACAAAATCTCCGTGTCCCCCTCTGCACAGGATGAGGATATTTAGGCCGTAAGAACCCTGGATCCCTGCTGAGTCTCTCCGTTAAACTTCTAAACTGCTCAGGTTGATACAATGTATCAACCATCACAACTAATGATGCTTTGTCTCATTCCATTTGGTGATGAGCAAAGGGCCTGGGGGGCTCCCCCATCCGTGCTGCCCACTGTGCAGGATGTTGGGTACTCCACATTGGCAAACAAGCCTGAGGAAATCATGATCTTGCCTCTTGAGATGTGCAACAAGGACTGGCAAGCATCTCCTCACTGGTCCATTAGGACCAGATGCTCATCTTCTGACACTTGTTTCCCCGTGGGAAAGTGCACACAAGTCTGTGACCAAATTTCACCCTCTGTGAAAGGGCACCTGCTTGTGTGAGAACACTCCTCAAGCACCAGTGCAAAGCACTCCTGAATCTGCTTCCAGGAACATGGGATGTGGATGAGAGACTTCTGTCCCCTCTTCTGGATGGCTGTTCAAATAAAGCCACCTTCTACTCAACACCTTATCTTTTGACTTCATTGGCCTGCCTATGTATTTTATTTTCTCTTACATATTTTCTATTTTTATCCATATGTTCTCTCTTCTTGATAATGTATTCAAATCCATTCGCTGGCATGTTAAAACTTTCTTTATAATAAATGTTTAAGTTCCCGTCAACTTAGGACTGGGAATATTGATTCATCCTTAACAAAACTATGATTTTGTAGTCTTTTCTCTTGGTCAGTATAAGCATCTTTAAACTTAATTCCCTTTTTATACTACTGCCATGTATCCACTAACTCAAATCTGAGGATGCTTGATACACAGGCAGCATTCTGCAGTGAAACAGAACCACTAGGAGAGACACACCAGAGGAAATTTATTACAGGAATTGGACATGAATATACCTCATGACGTACACTGCAACCTGGAGAATCATGAAATCTGGTGGTGTAGCTGAGTCCAAATAAAAAAGTCTTAGAATCAGAGCCAATGTCCCAGGACAAGAGAAGATAAATATGAGGTATGTCCTGGCTCAGAGAGAGAGAAAAACACAGAGACAGAGATGGAGATAGAGATAGAGATGATAGAGATAGAGATGGAGATGGAGATAGTGATAGAGATACAGCAACAGAGTCAGAGACAGAGACAGAGACAGAGACAGAGACAGACAGAGCTAGAGCTAGGCCTAGAGCTAGAGCTAGCTGGACAGAGATAGATAAATAGATAGATAGCCCTTCTTTATCCTTCCTATTCTATTTCTGGCCCTTTATGGAGTGTGATGCCTCCCACCAACACAGATGAAGGTGGATCTTTCCACAGTCTAGGAATAAAAAGGCAGACTTTTTCCCAAAATATGTTCAAGCACATAGGAACAGAAAGGGATTAGGAGGAAGCTGTTTTCTGGGACAGGGCAGACAGTGCAGATAGATTCTCTCTTAAGCACACCCAGCCTAGGTGTCATCCACATCTTGAGTTTTCAACTTCAGTGACTATGTCTTATGTTAATCAAAAGTTCTATATCAATATTTTTCAAATATTCTTTTTAAAACTTTTGATATCTTTATCCAAATATTCTCAAGCTTTTGCATTAGTTTAATCAGGGTATATTGAACAGTGCATATTGAGCAGGTATTCTATAGTTTACCTCTGTAAATCCAACATCTGGTTATTGTTTAAAGATTTCTACCAATGAAGCTTAATTGCCACCTTGACTGGATTAAGCGACTTGCAGAAAGGTGATTGGACCATGAAGGTACTACACTCATCAGGTGATTAATGCATAAATGTTCACAGCTGAATGTTGCTTCGGAGGTGGCCTGGGTGGAGTGGACCACGTGGACATGCATTTTGCAGGTGTGTCTCACCGATGCTCATCCCTTGTGCTCTGCTTCCTGGCCATCAACAAGTGTGTGACTTTGCTCCGCAGTGCTCTTTCACCATGGAGCCAGTGGACCATGGACAGAATCCTCCGAAACTGTGAACCTTATTAAACCTCTTCTCCTGTCCTTAAATTGCTGGTGCTGGGCATTTTTCCCAGCAATGGAAAAGTGACTAATACATGGTCATAGCTACCAGCCCATGAGAATTGAATGTTTATGTCACCTCGAGTAAAAAACATCCCCCTAAGTTGGCTCAGCATAGCCCTGGGTGTTGGAGACCCACAGTAGGGCAATCGTAAGGGGGACTTTTGGAAGGTGATCCGATGATGGGGCTCAGAGCTGAGTTGTTATTAGAAGGAATGATCTGGTCCAAGGAAGCAGTCACTGTGGGCATGACCTGAGGGAATGTCCCCCTCCCCAGGTTCCCTTTGGACCTTTGTTTTCTTTCTGTACGATGTGCCATGAGCAGCACTCCCCTGCTATGACGTTGACCGCACACTCCTGCCCCAGGGCCAGCGGACTGTGGACAGACCAGAGCTGTGATACACATTTCCTGTCATTCGTGAGAGCAGGCATTTGTCCCAGCAGTTAGAGAAGTAACTCAGTGAGCGCTGAGGAAAAGGTGAAGCATCAAGGGCAAAAGGACTGCGGGGAAGTCATTCTGCCTGTGGGACACAGGGTGGAGGTGGTCAGCATACCCACCTGCCAGACACTGGAAACACGGAGGGGGGGCCCTTGCACTCCCTCATTGACAGCTGCAGATTCTAACCCCAAATGGAATTTTGCATCTGGAGCTGGCATGGAGGCCCCAGGCAGGAATCTACAGATGGAGTCAGAAGACGGTAGAGAACCCTTTGTACAGAGGACAAATGAAAGATTTTACCCACCAGACACAGGCAAGGTGACTCATGCCTGTAATCCCAGCACTCTGGAGGAGTGAGGCAGGAGGACTGCAAGTTCAAACTCAGCCCCGGCAATGTAATGACTTAGGGAGATCCTGTCTAAAATAAAAATAAAGCTGGCTCAGGAGACGGCTCAGTGCAAAAGCCCTGGAGTCAAGTTCAATCTCCAGTAACACACACACACGCACACACACACACACACACACACAGAAAGACATACACAGACATAGACACTGACACACACAGGCAGACAAAGACACATACACAGAGACAGACACACACAAGTACAGATACATGCACACTCAGACAGATTACACAGACACACAGAGACACAAACACAGACAGACTGAGACACACATTTATCCTCTTGATTGGTACACGTGATCCTACATGTGTGGGTGAATGTGCCGAAGATCCATACCAACTCTTACCAGGGAGGATGTTTATAAGTGAATATTTTCAGTGGGGACGTCAGTGCTGCTTGCACAGGGATTGTTTGTATTTTGAAGGGCATGCCTTTGAATTGTAGGAAACCTAATAAGATCATGTCATTTTTTGCTTCCAGTTTTATTTTCTGTCCAATCAAAGGCAAACACATCAGCAAACATTGCCTTAGAGACTTTTCTATTCAGACAATATAATATAGCCTTCAGGCAGGGTAATTACTAGCAAGTATTTGAAAGCCAGGAAAATGGCTTTGAAGTTGGTCTGGCCATTTTGAAAAATGATTATTTCCAATCTGAAACAAAAGCAGACAGTAGCACTCTTGTTGTAGGCTTTAGTTTGATGTAATGTTTCATAAGGGAATATTTCATTTGTCTGATACAAAACCAAACATTTATGAGTATGACCTGGTGTTTAGTAAGATACAAACAGTCATTGTATTAACATAAAATATTCAGACATATTACTTGGCACATGCCCAAGTATTTTATGAATATTAAAATATTCATTTTCTTTTATTCTGTATAATGTAGTTCTAGGCTTTGGTCTCTTGTTCCCTGCCATGCTGTGCCTGGTTTAGTAATATGCATGGGAATAGCACCAATAACTCCTGGGCATCATTATGAGACAGAAGGAGAACAAGGGTCCACATATATTGCCTTTGTGCGGCATCTATCAGATTATGATACCCATTAGTTTACTAGAGATTAATAATAAAAAAATCACCTAAATTGTATGTACAATATTGAAACTTAATTTAAAAAGTACAGTTCTGCAGTCACACTTCTTCATCCTTTAACCAAACTCATGGACACAAGTGTTGTCCCTTGCACTGGCACTCAGAAGCTAGGCAAAGACGTGCGGTGCCCTTGAGCTTGTGTTAACCTGCAGAGGATAGTGACACACCTGTGGGATCCCGAAGAAGAGGTGTGTATTTGTCTTTTTATTTGTAAAGCCCTGCTGAGCTCTCTTTGGGAGAAGCAGAGCAGCTCTCCAGTGTCCCACGCTTCCCTGGTGGGGCTCACAGGAGCCAGGCAGAGCTCAGCCACAGGACCGGAGCATGGAGTCGGTCTCATGACACGGAAAGTCTGACTTTTCTCTGGACGCTCATGAGAGATTCTGGCAGGGGTGATGCGGAATGGAGAGGTTTGTGGCTACCACTGGTGGAAAGGATTTAAAAGAAGACAAAGAAAACAACTTTAAACTTTTATGGATTCTGTTAAAGGAAGGGATGTGGGGAGAAGACATCAGGACAGCCAGCTGCCACCATCTGGTCACACGGGGTGATCAGTGACAACACTCTTGTCCAAGGGAACACAGCTGAAGCAGCACAATGGCTGTCCAGACAGCAGTGGTGCGGTGTGCAAGGGAGGTGTGAAAATAAACAGGCTGTCACTGAGCCTGTGCTGCGTGGGGCACGGAGGCCAGCCCTGTGCTTTACAGGGGGCCATTCGTGTTGTCAGGGTGATGTGGAATGTGAAGAAGGCTTTGGCAGACGCAAAACTAAATTAAGTGGGCTGGCAAGTTAAGGACTGTTCCCCACATCTGGTAAAAATATTTTTCAACTTGCTTATGGATTTTCCTCTAACAATAAATGACTCCCGTGTAGATTGGCTTTCTGTTTCTGTGACAAAAGCAATGTACGAAGAGGAAGGATTTATTTTGACTAATGATTCCGTGGTCAGCTTCCATTGTCGCTGGACCTGTGATTAGGTTGCACATCAAGGTAGAAAGGTATAATGAAGGGAAACTGCTTATCTCACACCAGTCAGAAGGAGAGAGGGAGGGAGGGAGAGAGAGAGAGAGAGAGAGAGAGAGAGAGAGAGAGAGAGAGAGAGAGAGAGAGATTTGTGGGTCATACAGTTTTAGTGGGTTTAGTACATGGTTAGCAATTTCCAGCGCAGACAGAGTGGCTTGGTGGAGGAATCCATCATGGTGAAAGCAGAGGGGTTGTAGAGGAGCTGGGGATTAGAATACACCCTTCCACGTTACACTCCCAAACACCAAACAGATCTTACCTTGGAACAACACATTCCACTGTGAACACGTCAATGGATCAAATCACCTAGGATCCAAACATCTTCCAAAAGTCCCATCTCTGAGCCCAAGATCTTTGGAGACATTCCAGATCTAAGTTGTAACACCTTAAATGGCTTACTCCTTCCAACCAGGCCCCAGTTTCTAAAGTTTCTTCTCCTAGTGCCATCACGTGGGTCCTAGCTTTGAGCTTAGGAGACTTTGTGGGAGACTCCAGAGCCAACATACAATAGCTCCTGAAATTTTGTCATATGGATGGGGCCTATCCTATGTAATAAGAAGCACATGTTGCATATCAAGTCATTAATTAAGCGCTATAATTATAGTTTGGGAAGTAAAAATCAATGATTTGTTGTTTTAGTTACTTTTCCTATTGCTGAAGCTAAATATCCAACACACAAAGTTAAAGGAGCAAATGTTTCTTTTGGTTTATGGTTTATAAAGGCTTCAGTCCATAATCAGCTGGCTCCCAGGCAGAATGACCTGGCACAGGGGCACTGTACATCAGGCAGGAGGCAGCAGAAGACAGCCAGAACAGAAGCAGCAGCGAGCGGTGAATGGAACAGAGTAAGCGGTGACACTGTTTCTGTCCCTTGTATTTTATCCACTTAAAGTCAGGATGAAGCACAGCTATATCAAACCAATCAGTGGACCAATTTAATAGTCACAAACCCTTAATCCCAGCATTGCACACTTCGTCTCAGGCTCACACGCCCTAGCTCCAGCCACTTCTGAAAAGACCCTCTTAAGACATCATGAAGCTTTTTGGGGCCATCTAGACAAGTCGTAAAATATGTTCTGAGGCAAAAATTGTATGCTAATTTAGCAAAAGACTTTTAAACTCCAAGGGTTTTTATAGAGTAAATATACAAAACATTTTCTTAAATTTTGTTTCCATGCAGTCTAAATCTGGAATCCTAAAGGTGATTACTAAACATCATACTGTTGGGTGATTACTGTTGTCCAAAGCATAAAATCCATTAGTATTTAACCTATGTACCTGTATTTCACAGATGGGGAAATGGAGGTTAAGTATGAACAGATGACAACAAGAGAGTAGGAGGGGAGATGAAGCACATTATTGGGAAGAAAATAATTAAAATATTAATAAAAAGAGAAAAAAGGTTAACAGGTTGTGTTGGAACTAGTTATGTGATATTGGGTTATGCTGGCTTAGGTCCTTGTCAGGGTTCTGAAAAGCCTCTGTATTTATGCTCTAGAAAATCATATCCTCGGAGTCTGGAAATGGGATTAGAGATGTCTTGGTGAGGAGGAAGAGGAATTTCATTCCATGGACTAAAGTAGGTAGTTTGTCTCTTCTTTTTTTCCCTTTCTCCTCCCCTCCTTTCTTTTCAACCTCTTTTCTTCCTTATCTGAGTTTTCCATTTTTTCTTTCTCGCCTCCTCAGTTCTTTTTTTCTATTCACTTCCTTTCTTTCCTTCTCACCTCTCTCTAGTTCCCTTTCCCATTTGAACATTTTCTTTATATTTTACAATATCCATTATACAGTCTGGTCCCTTATTTATACTTTTGGTTTCTCACAAGGGAGAAACAATGCAATGTTTTCACATATGTGTACCATTTATTTCCAGTAAGAGAATGGGCTCAAGGTGCATCTACTTATTAGAAATGTCTCAAGCTTATCATTCTTCATAGCAGAGCAGTACTTCATTGTATAAAAAACCCACATCTTTAGCCATCCATCAGTTGATTGGCATTTGGGCTATTTCCAAGATTCAGTGATAACAAACCGTGCTACAGTGATAAACATGGGTGTGCATACATCGATGTGGTATGATACTCTTAATTCATTCATGAAGATACCATGAAGAGGAATACCTGGGTTGAATGGAACCTCTAGTCCTAATTTTTTGAGGGATTTCCACACTGATTTTCATAGCGGTTGCACCAGTCCTACACTTCAATCAACAATGGAGAAGGGTTCCTTTTCCACTGTAGCCTTGTCAACATTTGTTATTGGTTGATTTCTTGATGATAGCCAATCTTTCTGGAGTGAGATGAAATCTCAGCATTGGTTTAATTTGCATTTCTCAAATGATCAATGATAAAAATTTTTTCTTATATTCATTTGCCATTTCTGCTTCTTCATCTGAAAAGTGTCTATTTCAGAGTTGGGACTGAGTTTTTAAATTTCGGAGTTCTGATTTTTTGAATTCTTCATATATTCTAGGTAGTAGTTCTTCATCTGATTAACAGCTGGAAAGGATTTCCCCCACAAGATAGGCTCTTGTTTCACTCTGTTTGTGATTTCTTTTGCTGTGAAAAAGCTTTTTAATAACATGAAATCCCACTTGTTGATTCTTTGTGATTGTTCCTGTGCAATTGGGATTAAGGTCATAAAGTCTTTGCCTACACCAGTGTTTTCAAAAGTTGTACGTATTATGTCTTCCAGCAGATTTAGTGTTTCTGTTTTAATATTTAGATCTTTGATCCATATACCACATACTAGCTCACAGAACATGTTTAAGTAAATGCAAGTGAATTAAAATTATCTCAGGAATAGTATCAGACCATAGTGCAATGAAATTGGAAATCAATGGCAAAAGAAACCACAAGAACTTCATAAACACATAGAAATTAAATAAAACCCCTCTGAATAAATAATGGGTCACACATGAAACTAAATGAGAAGTTAAATGGTTTCTATAATTAAATGACAATGCCAGTATAAACATATCAGAATTTACGGTACACATTGAAGGCAGTCCTGTTACAGAAATTGATAGTGGTGAATCCCCATATGAGGAAAACAGTGAGAGCAAATAACCAACTTAATGCTGAACCTCAAGCTTCTAGAAAAAGAAGAGCAAGTCAAGCTCAAAGCTCATATGAGGGAGAAAATTATTAAGATTAGAGCAGAAATTAAGATAATGGATACTAAGTGAACAATTCAAATAATCAGTGAATCAAAAAATTGGTTCTTTGAAGGATTAACTAAAAGCTACAAACACTTAGCCAACCTTGTCAAAAAAAGTGGGAGGGGGGAGAAAAGACTCAAATTCATGCAATCAGGAATGTAAAGAATGAAATCACAACATATCCTGCATAAATCCAGAAGATCATCTATACCTACATTGAGAACTCAAATTCTAATAAAGTGGAAAATCAGAAGAAATGGACAGATTCTTACACACATATGAATTGCTAAAGCTGAATTAGGAAGATATAAAAATTATAAGTAAACCAGTATCAGTCAATGAAATTAAATATATAATTAGAAATCTACCAACAAAGAAAAGGCCAAGCACTGATAGATTTATTGCTGAATTCTACAAAAGATTTAGAGAAAACCTAACACTACTACTTCTCAAACTCTTTAACGAAATTGAAAGGGAAGCAATATTTCCAAATTCATTCCTGGAAGCAAGCATTTCCATGATACAAAAACCAGAGAAGGACCCAAAGAACAAAGAAAACTGTAGGACTATTTCCTTAATGAACATAGATGCAAAAATCCTCAATAAGATACTGGCAAACAGAAAATCATCAAGAAGATTATACACCATGACCAAATAGGATTCATCCCAGGGATGCAGGAATATTTTGATATATGCAAATCAATAAATGTCATGTACCATATTAACAGAGTCAAGGATAAAAATCACATGATCATATCAATAGATATAGAAAAAACATTTGACAAAGCCCAACATCCATTCATGATAAAAACCCTGCAAAAGATTGGAATAGTGGTCTTTATCTCAATCTGATAAAAGCCATCCATGACAAACCAACAGCCACCATCATACTAAATGGTCAAAAACTGAAAGCTTTCACTGTAAAATCAGGAACAAGACAAGTATGTCCACTGTCACCACTTTTATTGCATATAGTTCTAGAAATATTAGCCAGAACAATTAGATAAGAGAAAGAAATAAAACTAATAAGTACAGGAAAGGAATAAGTTAACTATTATGTGTGGGTGACATGATACTCTACATGGAATACCCCAAAAACTCCACCAAAAGACTTCCAGGTTTAATAACAAAATCCAGTAGTGCAGTTGGACACAAAGCCAGCACTCAAAAAGCAATAGCCTTCCTGTACATGAATAACAAACTGACTGAGAGAGAAATTAGGGAAACAACACCTTTCAAAATAGATTCCAAAAAATGAAATATGTAGGAATCAGTCTAGTGAAGGAAGTAAAAGACCTCTACATTGAAAACTACAGTACTCTGGGGAAAAAATATTGAAAAGGATATCAGAAAGTGGAAGATATCTCTTGTTCTTGGGTAGAAAGACCCAATATTGTGAAAATGGCCATACGTCCAAACTTGTTATACAGATTTAATGCAATCCAAACCAAAGTTTCAACATCATATCTCAAAAAATCAGAAAAAACATCCTAAAGTTCATTTGGAACCCAAAGAGACCTAGAATAGCAAAGGAAATTGTAGACAACAAAGGCAAGGCAGGAGGCATCACAATCGCTGACTTGAAATTACACTACAAAACTTCTATGATTAAAAGTAGCCTAGTGCTTTTACAAAACTAAAAACAGACCTGAGCATCAGTGGAGCAGATTAGAAGATACAGAAACAACCCCAGACTGACTTAGCTACCTTATCTTTGACAAAGGGGCCAAACATGTTCACTGGGAGAAAGCCTCTTTAATAAACGGTGCCTGGAATACTGGTTTGCCACATGCTGAAGATTAAAACTAAACCTGTATCTTTTACCGTTCACTAAAGCTTAGCTCTTTAAGTAGAGTAGCTTTAAAAGAAAAAAGCAGAGTAGCTTTCCAGTGGAAGTTTGTTTTGGGATCATTACAGTTCGCAGGATCTGGTCTTTACTGAAAATCACCTTCAGCACCAACAGGGTTCTGCACCATGCCACCCCCTGAGACCAGTCCACCCCAAAAGCAGCCAGGCCAGTCTCGGTCTGGGTCTGTCTGGGCAGTTAGAGCTGCAATGGTGAGAGTCTTACTTTTCTTTTGGCTCATGCACAATACCCGGCACCCAAAGTTAAAGCAGGAGAGCTTTATATTGGTTTGTGGTTTGTAGAGGTTTCAGTGCATACTTAGCTGACTCTAAAGCAGGATGGTATGGAGGGGGACGTTGCAGAGGAGAAACAGTCCATGGAAGGTTAGGCAGAAGGCAAATAGTAGTGGTAGTAGTAGCAGCAGCAGCAGCCGCAGCAGCAGCAAACCTTCCTTGTCCTTTTATCCCCACCAGGCTTCAAGCCTTTTGGGTGATAGCACCTTCATCAGAGTGGAACTTCTGTCTTCAGTAAATCTCTTCTGTCACACCCAGAACTATGCTAATTCCAACCGGTGGGCTGATTTAGTACCATACAACCTTAATGCCAGTATCATACACTCTGGATCCAGCCAGCTCTGAAAAGTGCCACCTATGAGTACATGATGCTTTGAGGGGACATTGACATACAAGCTGTAACAATGAGGAAATGTCACTGCGACTCTACCCTGACTCCATGGGTGCTGGTATTGTTCAGGACCAGTCATGCAAAGTACAAGGTGTTTAGGTGGTGAGCACAAATTCATCCAGCTGTGGTATTTATTTTCTACTTGCTTTGCAACCTTATATACGTAGACAAACCCCAGAGAAGTTAGACATCCTAATGTTTGTTTTCAGTCATGGCCTTTTTAGTATCCTATTGAAACCTAGAGAATTTCTCAATTGCTAATTATTATTTTTTTTTAGCAATGAAACTAAACCTCAAAGATGTTTGATAGAAATCAGTTTTCTTTTTTTTCAGGAATAGCACTGCACTATGACCATAGACTTTATAAAACCTGAATTTTAACTGAAAAGAATCTTGAATTATCTGCTCTAAATATTCCTGTTGGTTAAGAAAGGCATGTTAAACTTGCATCAACTTTTGTTTATTTAATGTTGGATAAAAAGCACAGGATTTCTTTTTGAAGAAAATCCTCGTACAATTTTTTTCTGTGATAAAATCTTCAAAATTAAGTAACATTGAATATTAGCTCATATCTGTTAAAATTATAATAACACAATGGTGGCAAATGGGCTAAGAGGCCCTGAGGACTCATGAAGTACCCAGAAGCATACCAGAAATCCAGACTATGGTTTTGACGAGCATTCAACCAGCAGTTTAAGTATTTCTGAACAAGCAGTGTTCTTCAACTATCCCACCAGAGGAGCTTTCACCACAAAGGTGTCACCCAGTCTCACACCAGAGCTTTGTTTCCTTAAACCAGGTACGGTGATGTGCAGACAAGAGAACATAGGAAGGCCTGGTCTCAGAATAATCGAAAAAGAGATTTCTTTTTCAATATTGGGTCACTATAATAGATACAGCTGATGACAATTGATGATAGAATTAAGTAATTTTACTGGCTTTTAAACACCGAGATCCTAAAATAAAGGATATGGTACAGTTTAAAAATTTTTTTTTTCATACAATGGTGTTTCTAAACTTCCCACACAGATACACACACAAGTCCTCACAGGGCAGGGGGAAGACAGGCGAAGTATTGCGGTGTCTTGAGAGCAGGGGGTACTGCTGCCTGGGCATCACAGAGCGAGGGAGAAGGTAACCAGCCACTCCTTCCTGTGGACCCTCTAAAAGTCTCAGTAGCCCCAGCGCTCAGGGCACGTGGAAGGGCCACTGCACCATTGCCCTGCTGACAGTCTCTGGTCGCCTGTGGACCAGCAGTCGAACACCGCACTTCTGGTCTGTCTTGGCCAATGTCAGATCTTCTGACTTTCCCCAACCCCTGGGACAGAACGCAGGAATGACAGAAGCAGAGTAAAAACCATCTTGGGTTTTAGAAGATAAAGTTGCCTATGCCATAAGCTCATATTCCTTATGCAAAAACACCCAGGGATTTCCCTTAGAATACACGGCAGTTGGCTGGATGGGCACACATCCTCCTCTGTGGTCAGGACTGTAGTGGGCATTAGTCCTAGGAGCGTGAGCATGGTCATCAGCTGATCCTGTGACCCCTGAGGTCAGAGCTCCTAGCTTTGCATGATCCCAGGAAAACGTGGGTTCTAGGTGGTACTGAATTTAGGTAACATGCTACTACTTAAAAAAAAAAAAAACCCAACCTACTATCCAGACTATATTATTGCTGGAAATTTATTTGATGCCATGAAAGAAATGTTCACTGTCCATCGACTGACAACAGTCTGAGGAAAAATCCATATGCCGATCCTTACTGTTTCTCGGCATGTTTCTAAGGAATGAAGAGCTTCATAGCACCCTGAAGGGTCACTTCCTAAGGGATACTGGGAAAAATTGTGATGTGGTTTCAGCATCCATAAGGCAAATTCAGTATATCTGTGATGTGTTTATGTTGGAATATTGCTCGAGCCAGTGAGCTTTCCAACGAGAAGGCTGGCATCTGAGTCAGTCAGGATTCAGTGAGGAAAACACAAACCCAAACCATATTCATGTATTTATTGCCAGAGAAATGAGCAATACAGGGTGCTGGCTACATAGGTGTGTGAGGATTGGCAGACACAAAGGGCTGGTGAGGTGGACGGAGAGGGAGGGAGCCAGGAGAAGGGTGAGGCTGAGGGACCAGACCCAGGGTCTGGCTGGGAGCATGGTGCCCTGCTGTGTCTGGCGAAGAGTGCAGCCAGGCTGGGGCTGGCATGGCATAAGCTTGGAGAAGCCCTGGCTAACCCTGGACCTGGACCTGCTGCTGCCTGCATCCCAGCAGAGCTGCAAACTGCTGGCCGAGGAAAAGATGGAAGCTGGACATTCAGATTTCATATCACTTTCTCATTATTGTAAAGTTGAAAAATCACTAAATCTAATCATTATAATTTGTAAACCATCTGTGCTTGGAAATAGAACCACCTGCTACTAAAAATTCCAAGCCAATAGGGAAGGGTCATAATTGGGGCAAAAATAAAAAAGGAGAGCAATAAAATTCAGGAAGTAACAATCCCTTTTGCTTTTGCTTTTGGTTCTCTTTGTAGTCCCTGTTGGCATAAACTGACACAAATCTGGCTGGCAAAGAAGTAGTTTTGTTATTAACCCCGATGTCACAAGGAAAGAATGGATGTGGTGTGGAGGTGAAAGATAAAAGCACATTACCTAGTGCAGCCTCTATTGTAGACACTCTGTATACTCCTTAGCCTTTTGCGTGGATTTGCAATTCTCTATAATTTTTAAAAATTGCACTGTTTTGCCCAATAAGGTGAAAATATCCTTTATACCAATAAACATCTTTCCAGGGGAGGAGAGAGAGAGAGAGAGAGAGAGAGAGAGAGAGAGAGAGAGAGAGAGAGAGAGAATGAATCATGCTAGACAGTGTGACAGCAGCTTGGGCAGGGAGGAAATTGTGAGTCTGTCCAAGACCCTGGGATCCTTCCAGACATGTTGTAGAATTCTTGGGGAGCAGGACAGCCAAGGCAAGGTGGGGCCTCTGAGATTCAGGTCCCAAAGAAGTGAAAGCACTGTGCATTCTACCTGATAAAGCAACACACTCATTCATGTTCCAGGAGAAGAGTGGAACAGAGTGGCAGAACAGGTCAGAAATTCCCAGTGACAGAAAAGAGATCAACAGCAGCAATTGTGGACCCGCTTCTACTCCTTGTTTGATGGGCTTTAACGTGTATTATATTCTAACTTCTTATGTCTCTATGTGCATGTGCTATTTATCTATTCACCCACCCACTCAAGAATCCATCCATCCATCCATCCATCCATCATCTGTCCAGCTGTGCTATGGTCAGGAGGTCAGCATCTTCCAAAGTTGTCTGCGTCAAAGCCTGGGCTCCTGGTGTGGTACTTTGGGAGGTACCGTAGATCTCCATGAGGTGGAGTCTCTTTGGATTCCCTTAGCTCATGGAAGGCATGCTCTCATTAGAGATGTGAGACTCTGGTCTCTTCCTCTTTGCTTCTTGGTGGGTGTTGTGAAGAGAGCCAGGCATTCCCCCAAGAAGCCAGGCTCAGAGTGAGGGAGAGCACTGATCTGGACTGGAACCTCAGAATTGAGAACCAAATTGTATCTTTTATCTTTGTAAGTCCATTGCCTCAGATATTCTATTACATTACTGTGAAGCTCACTAATACAACTATCTATATACTGGTTTTCCCACTTTTCTTTCTTTGTATTAATTTGCATGTTTCATAGGGAATACCTTGGTAACTTAATCACTACATTACAGAATATTCAGACAAAGACATGACTAGCTTTGAGGAATAATGAACATTAATCCAGTGATGGATACACTAAACAGTATCATAATGAACCAAACTGACGTGTGTGTTTTAAAAGAGATAAAACCTTAAATCCTCATGCATTGGATTCTTATCTATAAAAATGTCAATGCCAGTGTATATGGATGGTGTACAGAGACGTTTTTGATGCTGTTGAGTGACTTCTTATTTTCAGGTGCACATGCGTTTCCTTTTCATTTTGGTGGAAGCAGATTGGCTTTCCACTGTTAAGCTGAACATGAGAACTGAACAGCATGTGAAGCAAGGGTTTTACAGTCACTGAAGATGGAGAACATGGTGAGGAAGGTCCTCCAGCTGCCCTGGCCCAGTCCCGGTCAGCAGAAAGCAGAAACCAACAGCTCAGCTGGGCACTGGAGCTGAGGGACCGACAGTGGCAGTTCGCCTCCGTGTCACAGCCCAGCATGCTAGCTGAGCAGGAACCTGGGAGAGGGCACACGGTTTCTTTAAAGTCTTTGCCAGAATGCTAGGTGACACCTCTGCTCCACAGCAGCTCTGAGAGCTGGGGAGCCCAGTGGAGGCCCCTGCCCAGCCCGTGGGCTGCTCACACCTCTGATCTGAGACCCAGGGTAACGCTGCTTGGGTTACAGTTTCCCCTTTCTGCTGAGCACCCCTAGTGCTTCTCACAGATGTGCACTCGAGGGTGAGGTGCTGTGTGTGTACTGGCCACTCTTCCCTCAAAGCATCTGCAGAGCAGCCTGCTGGCCCCACTGCTTTCTTCTCACACCACGAACTGGAAACCAATCCCCACCGTTAGCAAACGGAGCCAGGCTCTGAACCCAGACAATCGGACGGCAGGGTCCTGGTTGCAGAGCAGCTCTGTCTCCAAGTACTAAAGGAGGCGGCAGGCCAGGATGTCTGCAGTGGCCTGGTCAGAAGCGTGGAGTGAGGGGTCCTTTAGGTGCTTACACTGAGCTCAAATGTTGCCTTTAAAAACATGTCTGAAATGAGCATGTGCTGATTTTGTAATAGAAAAAGGCTCCTTGTTAGCTGACAACTGTAACTAAACAGTGAAAAACGCATATAGGTGTAGTCATTTTGGAAAGCGACTTGGCAGTAATAACCCTGTTCCTCTCTTAGGTTAAAAAGATTCCCACCTGTTTACCAATGCATAATGTTTATAAATTTTACAAAATGAAAAGGGGATGGAAGTAATGAATGATTTTCACCATTTGAACTCTGAATTTTGAATACTTAATGCAAACTGTACAATGGAAATATTCTGATATTGATCTGGAAAAGAGGTATTTTTAAGTTCACATTATTTACCTATAAGCTGGATAGTAGGAATTCTACTTACAGACCCTTGAGATAGTATTGTTTATAATAAAAACAATACTTAAAATTTTAGGGGTGACCTCTTCATTCAAAATTTGTTTTAATTAACTACCAATGATGTAGTTATGCAGTAGTATAGCATGAGGATAATATTTTTGAAGGAAATTTATGTACTTATGGAATAATTTGAAACTATATTACTAAAATTAATATTTTGACTATAGATCCCTTCTGCCTCCTGCTTTGTAAAAATAAATTAAATGATATATTCCTCTACTCATAGCTCACCCCTGCCATGAATACATAAAGAAGGTGCTGAAAATGATAAAAATTGTTCAATATGGGTAGTAAAATTGAGCAATTTTAATTTCTTCTGATTCTGTTTGTTATTTTTCCTAATTTTCCATGAAAGATACGTTTATCTTTTCTTCCCTAGATGATTGATAAGTATTTTAAGGCATAGATCCAACACTTACTTCTTCTACTTTACAATTGTTAATTATATCGATTTTAGCAGAGGTGTGTTTCTGCTTCTGTAGTCGCTACCAGAGAGCGAGGGGGCTCATCCTCAGGAAATAAATGATGAAAAGCCCCAACTTTCCTCTTTCTCAGTAATGATACAGTTATGATTTGCACGTGAATAAAGTTACAATATTTGGAACCATGTGAAGATTTCTGGTTCACCATAAAATTAGCAAAAAACTGAAAAATATGTACATATTAGTTATGGTGCATAAAGTTTTCTATAGCAATTTTTATTTCTCTCACAAAAATGAATTATCAGTGCGTTTATAGCGGGGAGTGAACCAGCATCACGGATATGCAGTTTATGTGTTGATGTTTGTAAGTAAAAATGCGTAGCTCACATGCTAATCAATGCTCCATTGCTTTCTCTCTACAGTGTATCTGCAAAATTGTTGGCAATTGTATTAGTGTTATCCAGGCTCGTGTTTGGTTGTTATTTAAGAGTAGTTATTGCTCCAGCTCCATTTGTCCTTTTGATCTGTTTCATACATGTTTCCTCATCTCACTGTAGACAGAACCAATTACTATGGCCCACTCAAAAGCCAGAGACGTCTGATTGGCAGAAGTGCCCATTACTTGAACAGAAGTGATAGGAGTGAAATTCTTGGGAGAGAGATAAAAGCACTGGAGAAACTGCAATCTAGAAGATGTGAAAATATTTTGCTCAGT
This sequence comes from Dolichotis patagonum, assembly GCA_004027295.1. Classification (NCBI taxonomy): domain Eukaryota; kingdom Metazoa; phylum Chordata; class Mammalia; order Rodentia; family Caviidae; genus Dolichotis; species Dolichotis patagonum. The sequence continues at coordinate 21,375 of PVJX010003351.1, forward strand.
TATCTGATCAACAGAGAAAACAACCCTGATTTTTATGTTTTTGCGAGGCTATCAGCAGTTTCCGGAAGAATTCAGCCAGCATTTCCACACACAGTTTTGATAATTCAGACCTTTGTACGCATTGCTAGTCAAGGAGAGTTCTTAATGATGCAGTACTCTACTACAAGACGGAAACACTTCGGTAACTCCAGGCTGCAAATAAACCCTGCAGATAACTCCTTGGTAGCACAAATCATCTAACAACTTCTAGGCAATTCTTTAAAAATAATAACAAAGCAAACAACGGAAGGAAGAATAGATGTTAATAGTTCTTTGCAGTATCTCCAGCACTCACCAGGGTCCCTACTTCTGAATAAAGGCAGTGGGCACTTGCTAAGACTATGTCTACAAACCGCATAGTCTGTCACGTGGCAGAAAACTCCCTTTTTCTGTTAGAGTTCCCTAAAGCCTACCCGTTTCACCGAAATTTTTGAATTTGGGTAATGTGAACATTCACAGTTCATTTCTATATGTAAATATCTGAAATAAAATGAATTTAAAATTTCAATTTTACCCACTGAGTAAGTTGATGTACAATCATACCATGCCTATTGATAAATGGTCTGTATTTTTCCAACCTAAGAATCAAACATTGAAATATTTGGTCTCACACAGGATTTTGTGGTAGAGGGGAAACAACACATTTGCTCTGAAGGCTGCCCGCTGCACTGGTCTCATCCGATCCACAGCCATCTGCGTGTGTGGGAATTATTACCTCGTATCAACTTCACACTTTAGCTGCACATTTAACAAATCCTAGTTAAATAACCGTGTGATAACGTTTGGTTTGGACAGCCTCAGCTGCCTGCGGCAATTCAGTGCTCAGCAGCTGCAATAGGAGAATGTCAAAGCAAACCAAAAAAGTCCAAAGAATTGACTTCAGTTATTTTGGGACTGAATGTTTTTCAAAAGTCAGTCAGGAAGGGGGGGGAGATAAAATCATAAATATGGACAAAGTTTTTGGAGACTGAATTCTGAGGAGCCAAGCACCGGCACCTCCTCCCCCCACTTTACAGCTTGGTTTAAAGTGATTTATTTTGTCATTCAACACGCAAAAGTGATCTTACCCTGCTGTATGTGCAGCTAGGCCTGTCAACTGACTTAATTCCTGTTCTTCTGTCTCAACTGTTTAACTCTGATGTTTCTACATTAGCTATTTGCCTTATAGCTGATGTTCGAGCCACTGCACTCTCTGCACTTGTTGGTTGTAGTTGTTGGTTGTAGTCGCCTTGCCAAGCTCTCACTGCACAAGGTGCTCTTGTACGCTAGATACAGGTGACTGTTGAGACTTAAGCCAGTTACAATGGAATAAAATGCAGAAACTCGATTTCTGCACTTCGCTCTTCTGTTGTCACGTTCCTGCTGGTCAGTGGCGTGAGCCAGGGACTCTGGTACTGGGCAGCAGAGATGTGAGCCAGTCCCACTGTCATAGATTTAAAACTTGTGGTCAACTTCACGCCAGTGGGAATTAAATCAGCATTGTGCTGAGCACAGATGTTCCACCTGAGAAAGTTGCCAGCATAAATGGAGATGTGGAGAAGGAGAGCAAGGCATTGTGGGTCTCTCTAAGTGTTGCTGTTTGAGCCTTTGCTCTCCAGGAGGAGCTCGTCTTATCTTGCTGCCCCAGTGTGAGTTCGACCACTGTCATCAGAGGGGCTCAGGTCCTTGTTGGTGAGGGTGGCTGCGGTTCCCTTTGGGGGAGCTCTGGTCCTCACATTGAGCATTGCTTCCTGGCTCCAGAGAGGAAGACGTGTGGCATTTAATCTCCAGGACAAATTCATCACCTGGCTTCCTGGCACGTGCTTGACTGTTCTTATCATCAGAGGAGCTCAGGATCTCCATGTCGCTGAGGATGGTTGTGGTGCTTTTCAGGACAGCCCTGGTCTTTGTTGTGAATGTGACTTTTCGGCTCAAGCATAAAACCCTCAACCTACTAGCACAGCTCCTTTACCCCACTGGCATGGACTTTCTGGCTTCCACCGCTGACCTTTGAGCCTTCCTAGCACGGATCTGTAAAAGAGACTGGTGTGAGTCCTTCTTGTGGGTTCTAGGCCTCCAGCTGGACTAGTGGGAGGCATTGTCATGTACTCTAGCTCTTCATCTGGACTCATGCAGAATGTTGCTGTGGTATCCAGGCCCTTGGCTGAATATTCTGAGTCTTTAGTGTTGTGGACAGATTTCCTGCACTTTCTTGTGTTAACTTTGGGTGACCATCATAAAATAATATTATAAATTCTGTGTCCTGATTCTAATTGTTCTCTGCACAACCCCTGACTACAGCATCCACTGTCTCTGCAAATTCTATTCTACAAACATCACCCAGCCCATCCAAGAAATGCATTGGCCAGGGACAGAGCAGCGCAGGTCTGCTGTGTAAATGCTGGGAAAGAAAGAGCACAGGGTGCAGAAAGAGCAAGTCCACATTTCACATACCCTCCTTCCACCTGCTGGGCATAGAGTTTGCCATTGTTATGTCCAAAAGCAGGAGATGGAAACTTGGGTAAAATAAGTCTCCAGGTGCCACTGGGTTACTTGGTGTTACATGTGGGTAGTGGAGGTCACCTTTGGCCCCAGGACATGTTTTCCCAGAAGGAAGAAATGCTGGGGTTGGTATGAAGGATGGGGGTCTCATAGGTGGCTGTGGGCTGTCCACAAGAGGATTGGGGACTAGTTGAGGTGACTTCAGGGAGGCATCTCTGGAGTGCACTACGTGCCCTGTTAGTCCTTCTCTTTGGAATTTAAGAGAATCTGTCTGGGACACCTGCCAGGCAATGGTACAAATATACATGGGGTTTGTTCAAAACGAGGGCAATGCAATATGTGAATGTACAGGGAAGTGGGGTCAAAGAGTGACAGGGTTCAAATCCCATTTTCGTTCATTACAGATCCAGGGTCCTGGGCTTCATCAAGTCAAGGGTTACCTTGGAACTCATGTGAGTGAGCTCGCTCTAGATGTGACCTTGCAGGCTGTGCCTATGTCCTTCTTGGACAATCATCAGTGTTAACCCAGTAACGTTACACTGCCAGGGCCTGTTTGTTTACCCCTAGCTTCTCAAGTGCTTTTGGTCTGGTGTTAGTATCTCTCTGGTTTCCTTAGCCAGTGTGTTGAATAAGCATTTGGTGTGTGTTTATTCTATTTTTATAAACGTTGACTTTGAACAGATTGCAAAAGGACCCCCAGTTTGAGAAGTTTAATCGAGAAGACACTGGGCTCACCAGCGGGAACAGAGGAAGCCACACATGCTTTGCACGGGCTGTTCACACTCACAGGCGTCCTGTCTTGCACTTCATAATGGAGAGCAGCTCTGTCTTTTGGCTGTGCCCACAGTGCCGGTGTGATGCTTGTGTGTGCAGAAGCAAGGTCTCATGTGTCATAGTTGTTGCAGGTCTGTGAAGTGAGTGTGCTGTGGATCTCCACGATATCACACTGTTCTATTTTATAAAACATAAATAAGTTGCTTTGGTTCAAAGTTAGAGCTAATATGAATGGTTGGGACGATGCTGTGAGTTATGGTAAGGAGCACAGAGTTGTGTGTGCAATTTATAAAGATGAGTTTCTAGTTGAGTTTTGTTGCTTGTTGTTTGAATTTTCTTCTTAGAAATTGACTTTCTTAGGATAAAACAGGACAAAAGGAAAGGCTGAAGGGCAAGGAAAGTTGCAGAAGATATGCAGATGGGGAATGTTTATGTGCTTTCATTTACAATAGCCATAAATAATGCGTCTGCAAAGAAGAATGAAATGTGTTATAGTCTCACCAAGTTGGCTAAGTGATCTGAAAGGAAAAAATCAGATTCTCCAAATTCAAAGCCCCAATCCAAAATGGGCATCTGAAATGAATCTGCACTTCTTAGATGAAGAAGTACAAAGGGCAAATAAATATATGAAAAAATGTTCAACATTACTGGTCTTTTTAGAAATGCAAATGAATTAAAACAACACTGAGATTTCACTTCACCCAAAAAAGAAAGGCTATTCCCCAAAAAATCGATCAATAGCAAATGCTGGAGGGGATATGGGGAAAAAGGAATCGTTTTTCACTGTTGGTGGGAATGCAGACTGGTGTGACCACTGAGGAAATCAGTGTAGAGATTCGTCAAAATCTAGGATTGCAGGTCCAATTCGTGCAGCTATTCCCCTTCTGGGTGTCTTCCCAGAAGAACTGAAAACATCATATCACAGTAGCATATGTGCACCCATGTTTATGGCAGCACAGTTTGTCACAGCTAAATCTTAGAAACAACCCAAATGCTCATCAACAGCAGAATGGACAATAAAAGACGTGGTATTTTATACAGTGGAGTATTTGCTACAAAGAAGGATAAACTCAAGGATTTTACAGATAAATGGACGAAACTTGAGACCATACTCGTAAGTGAAATTAAATCAGACTCGCATGTGTAAACATTATATTGTCTCCCTAATGTAAAAAACTGAAAGAATAAACAAGATACCAAATGTGCAATAGATATTTTGAAAGTGAAAGGGAAGAAACTGATCAAAAGAATAGGACAACTGGAATGGAGAAAGGAAGAATATATATGTATGGTAGATAATTATACTACTAATCTCTATTAGCTCATCAAAAACAGTTCTGTGCTTTCATTGCTTGATCACTTTTTCATTAATTAATTTAATGGCATTATGTTTTCCTTCCTTCATGAGGAACTGTCGAGACCCTCTAATGTGGTCATTCTGAATCTATGTGACATCTGTGGTGAGATTACCCATCATTCGCTCATGTTTTACTTGGTTTCATACTTTCATAGTTTTGAGTTTTGTGAATTCTGTATTAATCTTGGATAAGTTACTTTGTCATTCATATGACTTGGAAATATTTTTTCCAACTGAAACTTCCTTCTTCATTCTCTTACTGTTGTCATAGAAAAAGTGGAATTTCTTAATTTTGAAGAAGTGCAATTATCAATTTCTTCTTTGATTATCCCTGTGTTTCATAATTATGAAAACTTTTTAATCCAAGGTTAAAAATATTTTCTTCCCATACATTTTGAGGTATGATACACTAGTTACTATTATATTGATATGAAGTATTCACTAAAGTTATTTTTATGTGGTTATTGTGTTGTTCCAGCATCACATAAGATATTCTTTATTTACCGACACACCTATTTCAGGACACTATGGACTTAGGACTGAAGCACATTGTGAGACTTAGTACCCGCTGCTTGGGCTGGTGACCCGCCCTTTTTCTCTGGACAGTTCTGCACATGCTTTTTAATACAGCCTCAATGTCTTTTTTGTACAGAACCCTTAGTTTACATAGAACTGTAACTTTTGCTGATTGTACTGCTCAGTACAGTACTGCAGGTTTATATTCTTTTATGCACTCCAGTACTGAATGTAAGAATTATGCAAATAAATGCAGAGTCACCAAGTTGGAGTTTCCTGTGGCCACCTCTTTGCTCTGGATACCATCATGTGCATACTTTGTACAACTTTGTATTTAGCAAATGATTCTTTGAACAACCTAGTAGCAGGGGAAAAAAACCACCTCATTGGTCAAATGAGCAATGTCTGTATTGAAAAGCTGTCAACTAGACAGGCAGCAAGTGTTAACAAGGAAACCGGGACCTCTGTGGATTGCAGACAGGAATGTGAAATGGTGCAGTCGGTATGGAAAACAGTACGGCTGCTCTTCATAGAATTAAGCATGGCATCAACACACAGCCCAACCATGGCGCTGCCCCCTGTGTACTCAGAACTGAAAACGGGGCGTACAATGAAATGTGTTCACCCACATTCACAGCAGCATTATCCACAGCCATCAGAAGGTGGGAAAAACCTGAGAGTCCATCAACCACTGAACAGATGAACAAAACGCATACAAGTGTGTCGAAATGCAATGTGTTCCAAATGAATGCTACGTTGGTTCCTGCTACAGTAGGAACGAACTCAGAGCCACTGTCCTGAATAAAATCAGCCAGACACAAAAGGACACATACACTGTTTGCACCTATGTGGGCTACTGAACACGGCCAAGTTCAAAGACAGAAGTAGAGCAGTGGATGCCTGGGGCTGGTGGACAGAGAAGAGAGGAAGGGCAGGCAGCATTTAAAGGATCTAGAGTTTCAGTTTGGTTGATGAAAAACTCGTGGAGATAAGTAGAAATGAGAGTTGCAGATCAAAGTGAGCAGACTTAGTGCCATGTGAAGTGCTCAAAGTTTGAAAGGTCTTGTTTCTGTCTATGTTTGAACTGGGGTAGTAGTTGGTATTGTTAACTAAAATGCTAATCTTTTTGTTTGCAGTGTGTAACCTCCTTTAAGATGATGTGTTGCTTTTGTATTTCAGACACTGAGTTTGTAAAAAGTTAGTTTGATACTGTTCCATCTTCAGTCTGTTTTTGTGACTTGTGGAACAGAGTCCCAATAACCTTTTTAGTGTCTGTTTGCTTGCACATCTCCTTTGAAAGAATCGCTCCCCTTCATGGGTGATATTTTTCTGCTTCTTGCCAGGTCTAGATCCCAAAAATGTGTGGGTCCCAGAAATGATATTTTTTCTTATTTTATGCTGGATAATTTTGTATTCCTATTAATACTTAAACAAGATTTTTTTTGGCACCGGGGATCAAACTCACAACCTTGTGCTTGCCAGGCAGGTGCTTGTGTCACTGAGCTAAATACCCAGCCCATATTCCTATCAGCACTAAAGAGCTGGACATAGTCAATCTGCTCCAGTGCAGGGCAGTCCTTTCAGGTACCGGTTTTAGTAACTGCTGGGCAGGGCCAGGTGAAGAGGCCTTCTGAATAATTTAGACCATAACTCATGGCTTCTGGTGCAGCTGGCGTGAGCTGTGCTCCCCACAGCCCTGTGCAGTGCAGGGCACCGTCACCTGGATAGGTGCCCAGTGGGCTCCTCTGGCCACATGTGCTTCCCCCATACATTTTCAGTAGAGGAATACTCAGGGAGGAGCCTCTGCAGATGCATGGAATTTTCTCTGTGTTGCTCTCTCTTTTCTGTAGGTCTTATCCAATGCGGGCCCCTTGATCTCAGTCCCCTCTCCTCAACTTACTGTGTCTGCAAGTTCCAGCTCCCTGCATGGCAGGCCAGGATCTCTTTCAGAACAGACACTCAGGACACAGTAGGACTCTTTTTGCATGTTTCCTGTCTCCTGAGCCAAGTCCTTTGTGCTTTGCTGTCTAGTGTGTTGAAAATGGGCATTCTGTGCCAGCCTGAAGTGGAAATCTTGTTTTTTCAAAGGTCTTGAATGCAAAACAGAAGAACCCACCAGGCACCCAGGCACTGATTTTTAGTTTATTTACTTATTCACCCTCCTTCACCTTTCTTCCTTCCATTAGTGAGCACCTGCCAAGTGTTGGAGAGCCAAACACTGCGGAAATCTCTCCAGAGTCTGTCATCACAAAATGCTTTTTGAAAATAACTTTGGGAAATGTCAGTGCCACGCGGCTTGTGGAGTCAGAAACTGCGAGGCCCTGTTTTCTGTATACCCTGTCTGTGTGTTCCCTTCAGGCAGGTCGATTTTAATACTGCTGGGTACTCCTTTGGAAAAATTGCAGAGAATTAGAACCTATTCATCAGGAAAATTAATTGATAAGCAACAACTTTCAGAACACAAAGACCAAACATACAAACAACCAAACACAGCCCAGCTAGCTACCAGAAACTGGGAAATGGATCCATGTTCCTCAGTAAAACTGAGTGTTATTGAAAGCTTTTGTATTTTCTCCTCACACAAAAAGTACAGAAGTTTGAAAATGCATTTTTAAATGTCTTTTACTACTTTAGTTTGTGGAGTTCAGGGTGGGGTCACAACATCAACCGGCGTGAGACTCCAAAGTGAGGGACATTTTACCAAATTCACAATTCTTTCTTCCTTTAAGACTTGATTCTGTTAAAGGCCCTTAGACAGGTCATGGCATATTTCCTTCCTGTGGTTTTTATCTTTTCTGAGCAGAAGATCAGTTGTGTTTAACTCAAATGTATAACTTGACGATTCCAGCTGACAGGGATAAGAGCACGGTGATGTCGAGGGACTTCAGGAAAAGCCCTGAGCCCGGGTTGTCAGCTGGCTTCTGATGCCTGGCCTGTAATTTGGAAGGCTCTGCTTTTACAGGAGGGTATTTCTTTCAGCTGCCATTCATACTTAAAAACCCCTGTATCCTAATACCAGGGTTGCAGGGCAAATGTGTAGACTGAAATAAAGAAAATAAGTCAGTGGATTGAATTTTTTTCTGTAACATTGGAGGAATGAAGTGCAGAGAAGCCCACAGAGTAGGAAAAGGAACCAGTACCCACCACACCCACAAGCTGTGCCTGTGAGCTGACATTCTGACCTCTGCCTGCACACAGTGTGCCTCTTTCCTGGAGGCCGCTCATTCTGTCACTTGCTCATTTATCACAAGATTAGCTTTGAAGTCGAAGTAATCGGTTCCCAGTTAAATGAAACTTTACTTTTTCCTTGAAAATGCAAAGCTAAAAAGTAGGGAGCTTTCAAATGTTTAGAATTGCTGTACAGATAACTTACAAAGATAATACCCTCAGTTTTCATAGGTAACACCCCAGCTCAGGCGTTACTAAACATCTCCGTGGCTGTGATAGCTGTGTGCCCACGAATGAACCAGTGTTAATGTATTATTATACTGATGGCTGATTACTAGGGCGAGCAGAGGTGTCTCCCCCACCGTGTTCATGCCACGTCTCTCCCACCATGTTCTCCCTGAGATTTATTTCTATTCTTCTATCGTTCAGCTTTGTTCAGTTCAAATGCCATGTTCTTTTCATGGAGAAAAGTTTGAAATTGGAGAAAGAGAAAAAGATGCTAACTCATTGCTTTGAGGTAGTATGTGCTCATTTTATTCATTCCCTCACACTTAACACATTTTGGGGTTTTGGGGCTCATGGAAGAGAGAAGATCAGGGGCCAGGAAGAGGTGTGTTGGGGAAGGGGGATCCAAGAGAGCTGGGCAGGAGGTCAAGGGTGGGGTCTGCGTGTCGCGAGCGTGTGCGTGTCTCGTGTCCTGAGAGGGACCCAGGGCAGTGACCAGTCACAGAGCAGTGGAAGGTGCCACTCCCTCTCGACTTCAGGGACTAGAAATCTCTCCCTCTGGGCCCATCCAGATGAGGTACCGCCTAGCCCCTGCTCAGCTCCCATCCCTGAGGGACAGTGGGTGCTGCTTCCGGTGACTCTGATCACATCTAGACACCCACAGGTATGACCGTGGCATGAGTTTGTTTCATTTCATGTTCTCGAGTTAAAATTTCACTGAATGTTATATTTCCAAATAAACATGAAGATTCCTTGGTGTCCCTATGACTGTGTATTCAGACCCCATGAGTTTAAAATTGTTCATTTGTTTAAATTTTCTGCATCACTTGCAGATACATGGGACATTGAAAGACGTGTTTACATTTAAAGGTGCAAGTGTGTACTGTTCCACAGGGATTTTTCTTGCTGTTTAGTAAACAGCCTTACGGGGTGCCCGGGGTTTTCCATTAGTTCTTTGGTGATTCCTGAAACCTCCGCAGTGACATGGTCCTGATGTGCTACTGAGAGCAGCACTTGGAACACGAAGGCTTGAGGTGGGGTTAACCTGGGCCAGGGATTTCTGTCCCTTCAAACGTTGAAATTGCAACTGAGGACCTGTTACAGTGGAGACGTGACCAGGTTTGTGAACTCACGTAGATAAAAACAACCCTCCCCATCGGTGCACTATGAAATTTTTCAGGTGTGCACATTACTGAGCTGTTTGAAATTATATTAACATGCAGAGGGTTCTGGGTAACCTCTTTCCCGGCTCGGTCTCTGGTGGGCAGTGTGTGGACACGGCGGGTGGACAGGGCCTGAAGAGATGCAGATGGAAACTGGGGGCGAGAGCTGTGCTCTCACAGAGACGCCCCCCATGGAAGAGAGCAGGTAGGTAATCCTCACCCGAGCTGGCAAGTGTCCGGTGCTCATCTTTAGTAACTGTGCTGAGGGCACCCAAAGATTTCTGGGTCCGAGACAGATTTCTTGTTACAGCAAACAGCTGGTACAGGCTCCCCCCCCCCCCCCCCGCCTTCCAGCGTCTGGTAAACCTGCACAGTGTAACCCGTCACTTACCTTCAGTTCTGTAACTCAGACATCTCCCCAGCCTGGACCCTTTCACCCGCTTCAAAGGTCCCGGTGCAAGGCTGGAGTTGGGCAGATCTCTGATTTCTCACTTGGGAACCGCTCTGAAGGCGCTTCCAGGCTTGCTCTGAGCTCAGCCTGAGTGGAGGTCTCAACCGGACAGAGCCCTGAACGCACTCTCGTCTCAACAACCTTCACAGTGTTTTATACACACAGCAATTTAATTCAAGGACTTAACTCTAGCTTAAATTTTGATTTGCTGATAAAGCCAGGCTCTTGACACTCATCTAATTTTAAAACCCAAATTCTTACCCATGACAGCGTCTTTCTTATTTATTGTTTAGGTAAATGAGCTAAAGCATAAAGCAGCTGATCACAAATCAATTTTTACTTCACCCTTTCCCCTCAAAATTTCTCTGACAATTATGTAAAAAAAAGCATTTGTACTTCAGAGACCAGTTTAGTGTCATAGCTTAGAGCTAAATATGCGTCAAAATTCTCATGTGTGGAATTCCCCCCGGGTCATGGGGTCTCCACGGTCATACGTGCATCTATGCCTGAGGAGCTGAGCTCATAGGTGAATGTGCTGGTAGGAGGTGGGGCTGGTGTTGATGCCGGGGTGACCCTCCAAGGTGTGTTCTTGTGCCTGCTCGCCTCTTCTTGGTTTGCTTCCTGGCTGCCTTGGGGCAAGGAGCTTTCCTCCACCAGGCCTTGCCATTGCTGCCTTAGGGCAATTCAACCAGGGACTGAGCCCTCTTAAAACTCATGAGCCAAATAAACCTCTCCTCCTTTAAGTTACGTGTGTTGAATATCCCAGCCACAGGGAAGTGACTGACACAGTTAGTATGATTTATTCATTTCTGAGAATGAACTCAGCATCATGGAGAAAATAAAGATGAATGACAGCACGGAAGGACCACAAAATAAAAGAAAACCATCAAGTACAAAGTTCTCTACATCTCTGTGGATGTCATGTAGGTAGGGAAGAAGTCTGTCCTGATGTTGCCAGTGAAGCATATTACCAGACAGACAGACAGACAGGACGCTCTGTGTTGTACTCCACACAGCACAGGTGGCCACGAGAGGGAGCAAAAATGAATGCAAGAGACGAGACTTGGATGGGAAAGGAAAATGCTTTACATTTCAATGTTTAAATGTCTTCTTCTCAAGAAAAAACGTTAAGCCTAAAGGAAGTGGATGACAAAGCCATGTACGGCAGCCAGATGTATTATGGATTTTATAGAAATGACAGATGTACAAAAGTTTACTTAACCACGTTAGGAAGCTGTGTATCAAAGATGATTGACAGTTTTATATTTGCAAGACACTCTTGTTGATAGCGTTGTTAAATAGAATTGAAAATTCCATTTCTAATTCACAGTTCAAACAGTATTTTGTCACTGAGAATGCCTTTGAGATTATTGCTCTATATTTTCAATTTACAGAAGATACAATAAAGATGGAAAACATGAAAACTAAAAAGATAAAAAGTTTGCAAAAATTTTCAAGGATATAAGTGGTAGATCTATATTTTATGGGATTTGAAGCTTTATAGTTCGGACGCTCAGCTTTAGTAAGAATAAAAAAGTCTCAAAATTAGAAAATAAAAATGCAAGTAAAAAGACTTGAGGGGAATGTACACACTTGTGTGGCTCGAAACCTCAGGCACAGAGTTTGGCTCAGGCAGAGACAGACATTTTGGAGAGTATGATTTATTCAAAAAAGACCTTTCAAGATAGTCTTAGAGGGTTCAGCAGCACAGACCCTGGGCACAGTCAATCTTCTGGTTGGAGAAACTTTGGCTTTATCTGTATCTGTGTTCCTGGGTTCCCCAGAGCTTGGCGTCCGTGGCTGGCAGTCCCACCCTGCTGTTGTGGGTGGAATCTGATTCACTATGACAGTGCCAGAGAAGGCCGATTTGACCGTTCTGGCATGAAATACTGCAGAGCAGCACAAAACTGCCACCCGTGGTAAGTTCCGTGGTAATGCTTTGTTAAACATTTTCAAAATGGTTTGTGCTGTGTAATTCCATTACGTAAGGAACGTGCTCTCAGAGGTTAAGATAATAGCGGAGGTTTTTCATTGCTTACATTTTCTCTTCCTTTTTATTTATGTAGTTTTAATTTTAGCTCTGTTGCTTTTCAGTATTTTATAAACACTTTGCAATGAACAGGCATTAATTTTATAAATAGGAAATTTGTCTTGTTATTGGAACAATAGTGAAATGTAAGAGAAGTGTTGCAAGCTATTCACCTGTAATTAATGAAGGGTAATTATTTTAGTGAAATGGTGTGAATAGAATATATGGTGGAAACCACGGTTAATTACCATCTGACATCCTCAACGAAAAATTACCACGTCCTCTGTGCAAGTAAAATCCTCATCATGCACGTGAAGCATTGCATTCTTGGCGTGAAAACAGCTACAACTGCAACTATTTTTATTGCTTCTTCTTTGTGATAAAAATAAAACTTTTCCTTAGCTGGCTGAAACACTGCGTGTTAGAAAGGGGAGAGTAAATCTAGAACCATTCTGCTGTCTTCTCCTCTATTTCCAGTTATATTCTCCACAGGAAAGGCTTCCATTCAAGAGTGTAAATTTCAAACATCTTTTTTTACACCATATAACCTCAGCTTTAACCTCAGCAATATGTTACATAAATTTCTAGCTTACTTGGTGTTTTATTTTAGAAAAAATAAAATTGCAGGTTGTTTTTGATTGTCCAGTATTTGCCAAGAAGATGTTTCAGTGAATAAATAAACATGGAATATTTGTATGTGAGTTAGATTTTCTTCACTTAAAACCTAACCTGCTACAAATGTTTGTATTTTTAGTAAAGGGAGTCAGATGCAGAGTACGAAAGTGGATAAAGGAAGACTGTTTACTTTTAAAATAATGAAAACAAATTAAAAGAAGATGTATGAAAACTAGAATATTTATTAAACACCAAATATTAAAATACAAAGCAACTTTGAAAATATGTTTCATGTGGTTAAAGGAAAATAGTGAAACACAATTCAGAATATTCTCTTTATGCTGTTATGCAATTGTAAAGTGTGTAACTATTTAAGAACTTATCAAGCAGATTTAAAAATAGAATTATATCTATGAACAAAATTTGACAATTGTACTCTAATTCCTTTCACAGGGTAAAATATAATGAATAATTAAACATTAAATGTAAAAAATATATAAATGATAATAAAATGATAATTAAATTCTATACTGTGGAAAGTACTCTCTGAGTATGATGGGAAAAAAGTGAAAATTAGATAAATGGGTAACAACCTAAATTAGCACAGCAACTAGCAAACATGTGTGGCCATCTAAATTAAAGTTAAAGTTATATAAAATTGAAAATTCAATTTTTTATTCACTGTTCAAGTTTTGTCATTGAAGATTACTGATGTATCCTGTCAGTTTACAAAGGATAAGGTAAAAATGGCCAATAAGCAAACTCAAAATGCCCAAAATTCACTATGCATTTTGGAAACTGACTACAGTCACAAAAAATATTACTTTTGCATAAGCAAAACTTGGTAAGAACAGAACTATGTGTTTTCTCCCTGGGATTAGTGTACCTTCCCTTTTACCATGGACCTGTGAAATGCCATACCACTTTAAAAACAACAATCTTTGTTTAGAACCATATTTTGAAATACATATAAGCTTTTTATATAAATATTCTGAGGGTGGTATTATTCCCTAGAATCCTTCCCTTGGAAGTAAAATCCACACACAAAATGATATTGATGAGTGTTTCAGAAAGTCTTATTAATGGTAGCAAGAAACGAAAGGAGAGCAGAGATAGGTGGAGGGAAGAGGAAAGAATGGGAGGAATAAAAGAAAAATTCCTCATCTGGAGAGGGACATAAGCATAATATAAATACACCCCCTGACTCTCACATTTTGGAATGCTCTGCTGCTACCAGAAGCAGAACGCCAATGTTAAAACTTGAAATTATGTCAACCAGAGCACTAAGTGAAAAATAAAGATTCAGAAAAATGTGCATGCCATGAACCCAGGCTTTGCAAACCAAAGTTACCATTGCACACACACGCAAATACGTGCATATGCGTACATATGTAAACATGTATGTGCTTACACACAAGATTATGTGAGCGTGAGAGAACTGTGCAGTGCTCACTTCATCATCTGCTGTGAAGGTGAAGACGGAGATGAGCAGGTGAGACCCAGGGAAAGTGAGTCCTGGCGACACGGAAGGGGCTAAACGTATTCGTCATTCATGGGGTCCTGGGTGAACATGCATGCCAAATGTAAGTGCAAAAGCATTAAAGTATTTTTAAATGCATGATTTTTAAATACAAGGAAAGTTTAAATTATTTAGGGTTAGTTTTCTCAACCCAAAGGTTTAATGCACATTTCTCATTCAAATTAGCCGGATAAGATCCTTCTTGATGCATATTGCCTAAATGCTTAAGTTTCAGTTCTCTTTTTTCTTGTTTGCATAAAATATTACTCAACATATCTCAGCAAAACTGTAATTTTACTCTTAGTAACATGTTTGGAAGGACTGAAATGCTATAGCAGAACTATATGATAGATGTACAAGGTATGGCTGAAAAAATACAGTGAATGTTTAAATTTAAAAAATATTATTACAGTAAAATAGACATTGACTTTAATCATCCCCCATATACTCCCCTAACTTCAAGGACACTTGTCCCATCATCCTTGCCACGTTCTGAAGCAGCTCTGGAGACCTCTTTCATGTCTTTCTATGGCTTCTGTGATGTGCCAAATTTGTTAAAATATTTACAGACGTTTCTGTCTAATAAAAGCTTTGTGTGGGTCCTGATCTACTTAATTCACTGGTTCTGGTACCATGAAGCTTCTGGTTGTTTCCCACAGTTGCCAAAGCAACAATGAAAGGAAGATGTTTTAAATCAACTCAGGATATCCAGGCAGGCAGGCAGGATGGTTTACTAGGCATTAAGTTCATATTGTTTTAAAGTGAAGTGCATTTTTCTCATCATTTATGTGACTTACCTTTTTTCCTTTTGCATAGTACCTCACAGCAGACTTTTTATGATGCAAACATTTGGACTCTCTAAATTGTATATTCTTCATACACAAATGGAGGTGATGTTACTGTGCTTCACCCTTCAGGCTGATGGAGCCCACACCGCTGTGTTCGAATGTGTTCCTGCCCATGTGAGATGTAACACATTTTCCCCATACTTCATACTCTGTGTTCCTCATTTACCTTCAAAACTCTGTGCTCTTCCACAACATTGTCCTTCATACTAAATGATATATGCATACATACATATGTATGTGCTTAGGCTCAGCACCAGTAAGTAACTACCCTATTCTCCCATGATATAAGTATTAGAGACACAGCTTTATTTACCAAATTTTACTTTTCAGTGACCCTTGTTAATGAAAGCAAATGATCATAAAATAATATAAGACCAGCAGGAGACTGTCAATTCATCATGAAGAAAGGAGGAAAAGACTGTTTAGCCAACATCCAACATTCAGTGGGAAGTGATGTGACGTGTATCCTTCCCCAGTGGCATGATCACTGCATTTCTCATGTTTCATAGGGTCCTGTGGCCACTGATAGGACCACTAAATTGGTGTTTTGAAATTTGCAATTGTCTGTGAAAGTCATGTAATGTTAGTCTGTTTTTTGTCACCAAGTAAACTATTCTTCCTGTCCAGTGTCTCAGGCTCAAGCTGTCTGAGTGACCTTCAGTGGACAGCAACTTCAGTCAGCAAGGAGCATATACATTCTACTCAGAAAATATAAAAATGCTCTGTAATAATAGTTAAACTAGTTTCATGTTAAAATATTTTAGTGAAAAACATTAATACTGTTATTTACAATTAAATTTTAGAAAGAAAAATAATGATTTCAGCCCTTCAAAATTCCCAGATTGGGAATTTTATCCTTGCTCACAATTATATACTTATAAATACTGTGTACTAGAACCAAATATTAAAGACATTGTGTGACATAATAATAATGCTGGTAATGCTAGTACAAAAACAAAGATGCCCTTGTGCATCAGAGGACATCATTATCCTTCTCAATAAAAAACAAAAATGAAGAAACCAACACTGAGTTAAATATCGTATTGTATTTCTTGGGACATAGCCATGAACCTTAACACAGATTTTTCAGCAATGGGATGGAATACTTAGCTGTTTTGTCAGTGAGAGTTTAATAGGAAGAAACAGGTGACAGAACTAAACAAAAGAGGACATGCAACCACTTAATGTCTTATTTAATCATGTGTCATGTTTTATAAGAAGTAAATTCAAACTCTAGGGTGTCCTTTCTCAACTGGTAGTGACACTGAGTCCACTGTGGGCAATGACATCAAACTCTGGGACATCAGCTTCTGGTGATGGGTGCAAAGTCAGACCAGAGCATTCAAGGACTGGCCCGAGGTCCACTCTTCTCTGCTGGATGAAACATGTTCCTTCACCAGAAGTCACAGCGGGTGCTATGCCATGGCACCTGGCAGGCTGTCGTGTGACCCCATTAGATGCTGGACTTGGCAGAGCCATGAGTACAAGGAGAGCTGATTCATTTCTAGCACACAATGAGGTGTACCCCACTCAGGACAGGGTGCTGCTCCCGAGTGATGGGAGGGGCTGAAATAATCTACCCGAAAGAGGTGGGTAGATTATCATATTAGGGACCAAGGATCAGTCTCTGTTGTAGGTTCATGGAGATGGGACAGCCGTGGATGGCGGAAGAGTCCCAAATAGGAAGTCAGCTTGTGAACTCCATGAAATGTCCTCATCTCTACCTTGATAGACTTACTAGTTTGCCCTACTGTGCGAGTGCTGGGTCACTGTGGACAGAAGCTTATTGATAGCTCACAGACACCTCCCTAAACTGCATGGCTCTCAAAATTGAGGGAATAAGTAATAAATAAAATAGAGGAGATTGGAATGCAGGCGTGAATAAAGGCAAGATTTAATGAATTGCACAATGAATTACCTCAATTTCCTCTTACACAATGAGCAGAAGTAATACATAAATCCAAAAACAAGTTGGGTTTTTGGAAAATTAAGGCACAAACATGTAAATTTGTTCCTTCCATAGTAGAGAAACCATTCTAAGTGTTCAAATTTGAGAAGACAATGAAGGAAACAAAGGATGACAAGATTAAAATAGGATGTATGGAGTAAAATAATCATCTTAGAATACTTTTATTAACCTGTTATTACCTATATTTTAAGTTGGATAAATTATATACTTTAACAATTTATTGGAAAACATCATTTTAGAAAATACTGAAGATCACGTATCTCAATGGCCTTGTTTTACATAGTAAATTAGAGAAGAATTTCAGTGTTCCACCTCAATATGGATTCCCAGATCGACTCAAAATTTCTATTACAATTTCTTTCAAAGTAAGATCATTTTGAAAGAGGAAGAAAAATGAAAAATTAAGCTACACAAATACTTGATCAACTGGACTTTTTTAATTAAGAAAACTAAAAAATAGGAATAGATGAGTATTTTTTAACAAGATAAATGGTAAATGACTCAAGATTGCTGTTATGATGTATCATGAACAGTGAAGCAAACCATCCCGGGGTGACAGCAGACACGTCCCATCCCCAGGTGTTGCTATAAGGGACGATGTAAGTGAAAGGCACTTCATTATCAAGTCTTTCCAGACGCTTCCATCAGGGCAGGGCGGGGACATGGGCTGGGAGCAGTGGGCAGCTGCCCCAACCTCTCTGGGTTCCAGCTTCCCTGCCGTATCTCGCCCTGTCCAGCCAGGCAGAACTTCGTCCCTGTCCACTGCACGCTGCTGACTGGCTTCCTGGTTCAGCTGGGAGAGGCTCTTTAGTAACCGACTCTTCCTGACCCCATCTCATCACAGCCGATGCTCATCTCCTGACCTGTCCCCCCTGAGCTGTCTGTGCATTCTCGACCCCTCATTACTTATGTTTCTCACTGTGGACACCAGATGTCAGTTTATAAAACACTGCCTTGCTGTCCTTAAGAAACAGCTGCCATGATGACCCCAGTTCTGTCCTCCCCGAATTATTTCCAGGCACATTAATAAAGCCACTAATGCAAAAAGGTGGGTGTGAGGGCTTCAGGGACAAGCGTAATGACAGCACTTACCTCATGAGCTTCAGAAAGAAAACTACTAGAGAAATGGCAAAGTTACGCTGTTTGTTTCAGCAAAGCTGAGAGGCCCTGATGGGCTTTCACGAGGCACATGGTTGGTTGTTACTAGTGAGCAGATTTTGTTGTGACTGTTAATCAACTTCCAGTTTCTGTGTATTGTGCAGAGCGAGTCAGTGAACGGCTGTGAAACCTCTGGGGACAGAGGAAAGACTGACATCACCTCGGAGACTGGGCTTGCGCCCTCATCCCACAGCTCCAACCATGTAAACCAATTAAGCCGCATTGTTACCTGAAGTGGTGCTAGGACACTCTGTCTGTGATGAATAATTGTCATTTGGGTTCCAAAAGCATTTGAAACCATTAAACATATGAAACTGCCTAAAAGAAATGACAAACAGTAATTACTCTTCTATTGAAAAAGATGGAGAAATTATGATAAAACCCATTAAGTCATCTCTCTAAATTAAAAATAAAGGACCAATTCCCTGAAGAATTACATTGGTCTTCTTTTAATTTGCCACAGGAAAAAATGCATGATTTTTAAATGTTTGAACTTGTTTGCCTTTTAAAATTTACTTTAATAATTATACTGTTTGCACCTTTTTTATATGTGAAGATAACAAAGTGCTATGATAAAATTATCATTCTCCATCCTTACAGAATTTGATTTAAACTAAGTAACAGAGATGCATATACTCTTTTTCTAAATGGAGCCACCATTTTCAGCTTAGGTTGTGTAAAATTCATACAAAGAGACACAGTTCATATATCTGCAAATTGTTGGACTGGTAGGATCTTGAAGTTTAGTTAGAACAAACTCTTCATTTTACATTTGGAGAAAATGAGGTCCCCAAAGAGCTCTCAGTTCCTCAAAAATATGGCCTTAGTCCCTAGCAGAGCACTAGGGTTTGTGACTTTACATTAACTCAATCCAGGCCCGGTGTCCCCTGGATAAAACACAAGGAAGAGAAAGCCTAAGCAACTGGTTGAAAGTATTCACTGATTTCTTGGAACCTGCAATCATTTGGTTGTTTCAACCATAACCTAGATAAAGTCTCAATTGTTTTACACAGAATGCTGTAGCCGATAAGTAAAAAAACATATGAAGACGAAATTGTGTACATATTCTCAATATGGTAGTGAATTCTGGATAACATAAATATAAGTGCTTCCTCTTACTTTTGCCTCTTTTTTGAATTTCTAAAAACTATCAGGATTCCATAAGGGCTGGAGAAGGCAAACGTGCCCGGCAGAACTCTTCCACACACAGCACACAGGGAGACAGACTCTCTCTCCATGGCTCACCAGGGTGACAGAGCTGTACTACCTCAGTGACCCAGGGTGGCAGAGGTCACCAGAACCTGGAACCTGAGCACTTACCTGTCACCTTGAGATTAGACTGCCCCAAACTGCATTGGATGCTAAGAGCTCGAGAGAAAGTAAAGTGGGGAGGGAAAGTGGTAAGACTAGAGATTGCCTTTTGGAGCCACTCCTGGTTCTTGGAAATCTACCCTAGAATTGGGCACAATCAGATAAAATGGTGTCAGGCTGGCATTACAGGTTTTGAGAGGAACCAGTGTTGAGGAAGAGCTATTGCAGAGAGTGAAATGGATCCAAGCTTCCTGGAGTGATGAGTGGGATAGGAAAGCCTGGAGGAGAGAAGCACAGAGGGAGGGCGGGAAGGAGAAGGCGAACGGAAGGCAGATGGATTCCTACCATCCTCTTCTATAAGTGAGGACATGAGAGCCACAAGTACTGAGTGGGACCAGTCCAAGTCTCATGTGGTGAGCGGGGACCTGGAGCGGGATTCCAGCCCTGCACATAGCCTTGGCTGTTGGGACCAGGGACAACATGGACCCAGTGGGACTCCTCCACAAGGACAGTGCCTGGTGACCTGGTATCGCCCTGTCTTCCTCAGTATTTATTGCTTGAAAAAGTAGGATGAGAAGGATTTTTCTTTTTATTTCAAAAGCCATGTCTGCAGGGTACCTGCATTCACTTGGACATTAACTCTTTCCTTCCCTTCTCCTGTACAAAGGTGGTGCCTTCTGTTTCTTTTTATCTCTAATGCATAGCAGAAGCAATGAAAAATAGCCTAAAAGCAATGAAAAATCCAAAAATGAAATTCAAAATAAAAATCCCATTCACAGTAGTGTCAGAAAAGTGCTAATGAATAACTTTAACTACAAGAAATGAAAAGTTCCACATTATAAATCATAAATGATTTCTTCTTCCTTTTTGCTGAAAGAAATAAACAAGAAAAAATACATAAAAAGACAGATACAGTTTCCACATTTATGGACTGAAAAAGTCAGTATTGTCCAGAGAGCAATTGTCTTCAAATTGACCTGTAGTTCCAGATCTCTGTCAAAATTTCACCAGGAGTTTTGCATCAAGAAATTATTTTTTAAAATCTAAAAATTTATATGGAGATGCAGAATACATGAAAAAAAACAAAGAAATTGCAAAAAGACAAAATAATAGAAATCTTTAGTTATCAAGATGGCACATTTAGACATATGGACAAATGGGACAGAATTGGAAGTCTAGAAATAAATATTTATATTTATAGTCAATTTTTTTTCTGACAAAGGTGCCAAAAATATTCACTGAGGGAAGATGAATCTGTTCAACAGATGGTGCTGGGACAATTGGACAGTCATAAGCAAAAAGATGTGCTGTGACCACACCTCTCACCACCCACAATATTAGCTCAAAGTGGATCACAGACCTAAATGAAGTCATTAAAATAATGAAATTTGTAGAAGAAAATGTAAGAGAAAATTGAGCAAGGTGTCAGTTTCTTAGGTATGACACTAAAAATACAGTCTATAAGTAGACAAAAATGATAAATTGAACCCCACCAACAATGAAAATTCTCATCTTGCATTTAAAAAATGACCACTAAGAAAATTAGAAGATAAACAACAGATGGAGAGAAAATATTTGTCGTTTATCCAGTAAAGAATTTACAAGAACATTTACAATTCAAAAAGATGACCCAGTCAAAATGGGCAACAGGCAGGCAGGCACGCACAAGATGATATACTAATGAGTGGTGAGTATGTACTCACTACTATATATAGTACTGAAATACAATGAAATACCATTTTACAGCTACGAGAATAGTTAAAATAAATGAGACGGACAGATGCCAGCACATGATGGAGGAATGACTGCCTGCAGACACACTCTTCTGGAAACAAAAGATGGTGCATATACTCTAGAAAACAGGTTGGCAATTTCTCAAAAAGTTGAATTTAAATGTATCATGTGTTCCTGCAGTTCACTGCTAGGTGTCTACCCACAAGAATGAAAAACATAATCCATGTTTATTCTTGCACAGGAATGCCCTTAGCCCATTGTTTAAACACCTCCAGTATAGAAATAACCTAAACGTCCACCAAATGGGAATTGATTTCCTAAATGTGTATCCATATGCATGAACCAGAACACTACTTAGCAACAAAAGAGCAATAATCAGCTGACACATCCCAGATCATGTATGAGTCTCAGGAATTATGCCAAGTGAAAAAAGGGAGACCTAAGAAAACATGAAGTATATGATTCCATTCACACGAAATGTCCAAAGAAGAAAAATTTATAGACACAGAAAAATAGATCAGTGGTTTCCTGGAGCTGAGGACTAACTGTAAAGGGCATAAGGAACATGGATGAAACCATCCTAAAATGGATTTTTGATGATGATTTTTGAGTGTAGTAAAGTTACTAAACATTAGTACATTATATGTTTGAAATCAGTGAATTTTGTTGTGGAGAAAACATTCATCAGGATAGTTTTTAAGGCAAGTAATGAGTGTGTGGTAGATTAGCTAATCTGGATAATAACTGCTTTCTGCTAAACAAAGACACAGAAGTTAATGGTGTCTGCATGTAGTGTGCGCTCAGATATGCCGTGGTCTAGATCTGAATATTAAAAAGCTCAGAGGTGACAACTGGGATGGATTTGGATGCTGAAACTCTTAATATTTTAATAAGCTAGGAGATTATTTCTCTACCTAACAATGCTGAACTCAAAATGACAAATCGATGAAAAAACAAGGTTTGATAGGAGGTAATTCCTGAATCACTATTAAATGCATCATTACCAAAAAACCTCATCGAAGAATAATGGTCAGCAATTGTCAGGAAATTCATGATCTCTTTTTGCAGCTGTCAATTTGTAGGAAAACTTTATGCTTGTAAATAAATTTGCTCAACAGAAAATAAACTAAACTAGGACGTTTACTTCATAGCTTTCAAGCAAGACTATGAAACATGATAAGGGAAGTCCACGCACTGAGCTGAGGCAGGAGATGGGGTCGGGGTGGAAGGAAAGTAGCTCCGGTGGGCGTCATGCAAACACAGAATGTGGCTGGGTCAGAGCCTGGAGACCACGCTGCTTTACTGGGTGCAGAACCTGTGTGTTCCCTCAGGGCAGTGGTCAGATGGCCCCGGTGTAGTGTCACATACTGCCTT
The DNA here is from genome assembly GCA_004027295.1 of Dolichotis patagonum. Lineage (NCBI taxonomy): Eukaryota > Metazoa > Chordata > Mammalia > Rodentia > Caviidae > Dolichotis > Dolichotis patagonum. The sequence continues at coordinate 44,106 of PVJX010003351.1, forward strand.
CGCCATCTCAATATTCTTAATCAACTCTTAGCAGGGGTCTGGCATTTTCATTTTTGCACTGGGAGCTGCAAATTAAGCAGCTGGCATCTGAAGAGAGCTTCTGCCCGAGGTGCCACCTTCCCGGAGGAGTGGCACCTTCTTGCGGTTCCTGGACCGAAACGCTGGCTGGCTGTGTGCTTGGCTGCAGCAAAGTGCACCTGTAAAGGGGTTCATGCCGTGCTCTGTCTCAGAGTCATCTTTTCATTCTGTCCACTGAATTCTGGGCACATGTTGGAGTAGGACAACTCGGTTGTCAGTAAAAGGTCTGGTGCAGGGTGACTGCGGCGCCCAGGTATCACTGAGCCACCCCCATGGGGCAGTGCAGGAGGATCAGGCCAGCCAGCCTCACCCGCTGGTGGGCAGGAGGAGGAATGTCTGCCCGCTTGCCCGTGGGCCTTGCTGCACTGTGGGAGGCCACTCCATTTTCAGCTGACACTTCCTGTAGAGGAGGAGGAGGAGGGAGAGGTGTCAGACGGGAGAAGTGGTTCCCACTTGGAAACTGAAATCCATAAATTATGCTATATTAAACGCACTTGTGGAAGCAAGCAGTGTCATCTGCGAAGAGTGGTCTAGCTTCCGGAGATTTGCATGCAGCCTAACCAAAGCTCTTTGGAGATGCAGAAAGACCCCACAGAACATGTATGGTCTAGGACTCCCATCTTCCGTTTGGTCCATGCTCCTTTCTCATTTCCCAGTTTATCCCGTCTCTAATATCGTTATTCAATGCATCCTTCGCCCGTTCTGAAGGAATCTACAATTTACAAGTGTCCACATCCCCTTTTCACACACACACACACACACGTGCATGCACGTACACACATGCACCCACACACGCATGCACGTGCACTGTCCATACTACAAAGAGAGCCATTCCCTTGTTAGCAGGAGGGCGAGGGCGGCAGATGACCGAGGAGGTCTCCTGCAGGAGGTGAACGCTGCTGGGAAGGCGAATGGCCTTGAGGGAAGAATTCGGATGCGCTTGCCCGTCCGGAAGCAGGGTCTGTACTGCTGCTTCCCAGCAGCCAAGTGCTCTGATAGTTGCAATGTCTTTTCGTCTTGGTCCCAAGTTTTCATATGAAACCCAGATTGAATGCCATGTTGCTATTTTACGGCCCTCTATAAGCTGTTTTGATTTCACGAAGGGCGAAGGCTGGAGACCAAAGCAGAGCCTGTACTGAATCCTCTGCCTCTTGTCGTCACCTGACATCTTCCCCGGGATGCCTGGTTCATAGGATCGCTGCGCTCCTTCTTAAAACCCAGCTCCCAGGCCACCTTCTGTAGGGAGTTGTCCCTGCCTTCTCCTGCTCTGGTCATTGTACTCTTCCCTTTGCTAGCTCCATGTACCATGGCTACTCTTCTTTTGTTCTTTCCACTCTCCATAACAGTGTGCCTAGTTTTCATTCTCAATGTGAGCCTGGTAACAAGGGTTTTTTCCCCCCTTTGGAAGCAGGGATCGAATTCACAACCCTGTGCTTGCCAGGCAGGCACTTACGCCACTGAGCTAAATCCCTGACCCAGGGAATGTTGCTAGTAAAAGACCTGTCCTTGGAGAGTCCTATGATTTGGCCCTTCTGTGAAAACTTCAAATACCTTTATTATTAAATCATCAATTTGACTTTATTGTTTATCACAGGGCCTTGGTAAGAAGGTTTAAATCAATAGGGATATGACAGTGAGCCTGAGAGATATGCAGATATATCAATATTTTTCTGAATTTATCCCTAATGTATGACACAGTGTCTTCAATTTGGTAGATGTCTACTAATTAATTATGAATGCTGTTGCATTAGTCTTGCTCGACTGTGTAACAGGCTCACAAACTGCCTGGCTTCAGAGTATTAAACCTCATTGTCTCACAGATCTGGAGCTGGGAAGTAGAAATCAGGGCATTAGCAGAGCCAAGCTCTCTCTGAAACCAGGGGAGAACCCTTTCCTGCACTGCCCAGTGTCTGCTGGTTGCTGACCATCTGTGGAGTTTCTTGGCTTTTGATTCTTCTCTCCAGTCCTCCGCAGGCAGTGGTGTCCTCCTGTCTTTTATGGCTCTCCTCTTCTAAGATCCCGGTCATATAGGACCAAGGACTCACCCAACTCACGATGATCTCGCCTTTATATAATTAATGTCTAAAAAAGCCTCTTTGTAAATAAGGTCACGTTCTGAGGTAGCAGGGGCGAGGACTGCAATGAATTTTTCCTTTGAGAATGTAATTTAATACACACCTGGCCTGTTTTTCAGTGATTTTACTTATATTTTCTTATATATAGTATTTTAAAAACTGCTTCCTGCTTGCAGCACTGCACATGCTTTGAATGCTAGAGGGAAGATTTAAAAGTATTAGTGGAAACCATTACCTTGATCGTACAAGCTAATTAAAAATGATATGGATTCAGTCTTCTGAAATTAAAATTATAGGTAGACTTTTCTCACTTTTAACAAATTAACAGGTATGATTATAAGTCAGAACCATTTGGTATACATTTTCTATATATTTTAATTTTTCACTAAAATGTTATCAAAAATAAGTCCTAGTTTGTTGATATTGCAAGCAGCAGCATTTGGCATTTGACACCTTATAATAGAGACATTACAAGGTATCTGATAGGATGTTAATAAAACGAAAAGAAATATTTTGAACAGTTTAGAATATATTCAAGAATAGGATTTCAACCATTTGGATGTTGTGTGATTTTTCCTGCATTATCTAATGACATCTATTTTTATTTTATATTTTGCATATGGTTATAGAAGTACATTTTTCTATAGCAAAAATTCTATTAGAAAGTATTTCTTTTTTATCCCATTTCTGCAAATTTCTTGAGCATGAGAAATGCTGCAAGTCAAATAACCATTGTCAGCCAGATCGCAGCACCATAATATCTTGTATAAATCTATGATTACCAGCCAGGCTGGCGATCACCAGAGCTTAGATACCAAGGAAAATCCGGAAGAGCTGATGATCACACGTCTTTCATTCTGTGACCAGCACAAAAACAGAAGTGCAGTCACTCTGCTGTGTCCCCTACTGTCCAGGCACTTAGGCAGTCCTAAGGTGGAGAAAGATGTGCTTGGTCATTTAAGCCTCAAGCAGCACCTGCAGCAAGATGCAGGCGAGCGTGGTAGCCAATAGCTTCTTTCTGGAGCATGGTTGTGCCAGCACATTTGAATCTAAGGAAAGAAAGCAAAGAGTAAAAACAGCCTCAAATTTGAGCGGGGTCTGGAGGAATTACTATCCGGTTCCTATGCAGTGCTTCAATCCAATCAAGGAAGTTTGCAGAAGAGACATTTTCATCATTCGTGTCTTATTATGCTTTAAGTTCTGGAGGATTTGGACTGAAAAGGCCTGTACTGATCATCATCATCGGATTGATAATTACAGAAATGATGATAATGGCTAATACTTGGTGGACACCAGTGTTCATAATTGAAGACTGGGACTTGAGACTTACATCAGTTCCTTTCCAGTGCTTCAGAAAGTAAGCAAACCCTCTTTCAAAGTGTTAGAGTGCCTCGTTGCATGTGAATTTACTGCCCTAGCCACAGATAGTTGGATAGATAGTAAAATCATCTGTTCAAATGCAACAGCTACATCCTCCCATGCCCTGCAGTAAATGTGTGTACGGCCCTCGGCTTGATGAAGACTGGCTGATCCAACCAAAGCTAATTGCTATTCACAGCTTCCAGGGGCAGGAAACAAACATTTGGTGGGAGCCAGAAGAGAGCCAATGAAAAGCAAGCATGGGGAGTAAGAGTCTCAACATTTGTGCAGGACATTAGTGCTGCAAGCAGGAGACGCCTTCCGCTGAGACCCATGGTGTCCTCCAGCAGGCCAGGCAGGCCGCCCTGGCAGGACACCCATTTTTGTTGGTGTTGTTTGTGCCACAATTGCAGTGACCTCCTGTTCTTTATTTATTCTTCATGTGTCATTAAGTTAAACCTCACCCACATTCTTCAAAGCTCATGCTTGATTGTATAATTTAAATAAGAATTACATCATGTCCCCATAGCCATCGACGTTGAAATAACAGAGCTTTTATTTTCTTTGAGAATGGAGGCAAATTTCAAGAGTTAGCCTAGAAGTTCTGACTCATTCGTTAGTAAGAAATTAAAGTTGCTGACGGAGTTAAATTCTGGAAAGAAGACGTACATTTCTAAATGAGTGTATTTAATGACAGCTGTGTAATTGAGTAATTGTAAGAAGAGTGAGTTTAGATCTATTTAACAAAGCTTGAGTTCCATTTTAAACTTGTACTTCAAATAGATTACATTTGTTTTTCAAAATAACATATTATGTTTATGGATTGAAAATCTCTGGCAAAATATTTTCCAAGTAGGATCATCTTAAGAATGCCATCACTAGCTTGAGACTGTTTTCTATGTGTATATAATATAAAATTGTGAAATAACACTTTGAATTACCTAACTTTTAGACCTGAAACTGTTCATGGGTCGCTTAATGTTTTGAGCATATTTTGCTGGTTGATAATGTACTGACCAGATTATGATACCTGGATCACAATTTTTTTCCTACCAAAATCAGTTGCAGTTTATTGGTTAAATTATTGAGTTAAAAGGAAGAACCTAAAGCCGCAGAGCTGTTGCATGATCTTGATTAGATAACTACTAAAATCCCTAACAAAACATAGAATTTTTGGTTCTGTTATTCCAACTGTTCTACTAAACTACTGACGTGTATTTTATCAGGCAGAAGTTGTTGTTATTGTGTAAATATATTGGAGTCCTATTCACCTAGAATAATAGTGACCCATTATTTGTTCCTTGAACTCTTTAACTGCTATTTTATCTTACGAAAATCCAACAACATAATGCTCTTACTTGGTTTCAAGATTCATGTTCCAGTTACAATATGGAATATCAATCTGGATCAGCCAAAATCTCATCTCATATAAAAATAAATTCCAGCAGAATGTCTTCTGCATCTTTAAAAGATGGTTATATCATTTTTAAGACTAGTTTTGTGCTTCTTCATAATTTAAATATATGGAAGTAATTGGTATTTCAAATTGTAACTACCCTAGAAGGTGGGGATATATTAGAAAACAAATTGATTTGAAATTGTGGAAGAGATCTGCAGGTTCAAAAAAAATCAAAGGAAGCTACAGACAGTGAAGATCAGATTCCAATAAGACTTTTAAATTTTCTGAATAAAATTGTTTTGCTGAGTAAATACTCTGAAATAAATTAAAATGAATGACAAGAACATTGGGTTTAATAATATTTGTTTCATTAATATTTCCAATTATTTTGCCCTTGAAGAACTTGAAAGTAGGGTCAATGTTTTGCAAGACCTCTTGTGAATTTAATTTATTGAATTTTTGTCACGAGGTCCCTGAATTTTTGTCATTGTTTGTGACATGATGAGCCTCTGACTCACTGGAGAAAATCTGATACTGAAGCTGGTGTTTCTATTTCTTCATGTATCAGTCTTTAACTGTAACATCCTATGTGCTTGAAGATTAAATGTTATTTTGAAGCCCAGAAGGGAAATTTACATGATCTTTTGTTATTGAATATACATAGCTTCCTCAGCCATAGGACGGGCCTTAGATACACCAGGTGCGTCTTTTGTATGAAGCAGCTAGCTGGGGGTGCTCTGTGGCCCCTGGCCTAGCACACATGGTTCCTGTGACAGGCAGCCCACTTGCCACAGGTCCTCTGTGCATTGTTGTTGGTGAGGAACTGACCGCCCGGAGCAGGGCTGGGGGGATACTGGGCTTGTGCCAGCACGACAGGCTGAGTGTCCAAGCAGCAGCGTGCCCGTGGGTTACGTAAACTTGCCCAGATTACGGTGGGAGAATGAAAACCGGATCAGCTCCTGGCAACCTTGGCACTACCCAAAGGGACTTTTCCTTGAGATCTTATAAATACTGTTCATCTTCATCATAACTGGTCATCTTGGTATTTTTCCTCTTCCTTCAATTGTAATATTAAGAATTCTTTATAAGTGGGTTTTTTCAGAATTGTTTCCTGATACACTGTACTAAATTCTAGAAAGCACACACCTCAGAGCTGTTAATTAAAAGGGCCTGCTGGTATAAATAAACACATATGCTGCTGATTAGCCACCCTTAGGGGCCAGCAGTCCGGACTCCTGCTAGGCTTCTGTTAATTGTTGTCCAAAATTCTAACAGGAACTGTCTAATGATGTTATCTGGCCCTGGCCATCTGGTCCTCTGAGTTTACTTGCCAGTAAAGAGCCAACCTTTAGAGAAGGAGAAATGTCTCCTGTAAGAAGATCATGTTTCAGATCTAACCTAGCCAGTCACGTGTCTACGGAGAAACTGATTTACCTAAAATCAAATGCAGGGCAAATCCTGTTCATTTAATTTAAATAATCCTTTACATTTATTCTGCTTCAGTGTCAGCTGATTCAATGCTAGTTAATAGTCTGGAGGATTTTGCTTCTCACGCACAAACAACATTAGATGAAATTGGGAACGGTTAGTGATACATAATATGGTTTTTGATATAGTCAATGAAGAATGCTAATAATTAGCGTTTATAACTCTTAGCTCATTGTGTTGAGTAATGTTTGTCTTCCCTTTCCAGGGAGGTTCTTGGGATGAATGGCCAGGTGAGGAGCCTCATACTCACATTGTTTAAAAAAAGCTTAGGGATTTGGCTTCTCATTCTTCTTGTTTGTACCTGAATGTTACACCTTTCACTTGGTGTTCAGTACAATGCCATCACATTTTAGCTGAATGTTACATAGCAGATACAACAGACCAAAAGGAGCTAAGACAGTAGTGTGGTCATTCATAGGAAGGCATTGTGTTACCAAAAAAACCCACTGACATGTTTCTCTCATTCCCAGCACAGATGCATGTCTGACCTAGGAGAAGAAGTCTTTCATCTCAAGGTATTTAAGTATGGGGGTTTTGTATGCAGTCATATATGCAGGAGTGTGTAACTGGCCATGATGAACTTGCTCATGGGGACTGAGAGGAGTTCTGACGCCAACCCAAAACATTAACTAAGTCATGGAGATGGGAATTACCAAGGGGAAGGCTTTGGTATTAGCGTTCTTGCTGCAGGGAAAAACATCTGACACCTACAACGTAATGGAGGAGAGGGTTCATCTGGCTTACAGCTTTGCAGGATTCGGTTCCTGGTCACCTGGCCCCAAGGCAGACACATCATGGGTGGAAGGCCTAGTGAGCACAGTGGCCCAGTCAGGGCCGTTTTGGCGAGGCCACACCCTCCGAAGGGGAAGCCCCGAAGGCACGCCTCTTCACACCTGGCTCGACCTCCGAATAGCCATTCAGCTACAAACTTGCCCGTGGACGGATCCACGAAGGAGGACTGCGGACCCGTGATCCACTCACCTTCCAAAAGCCCAGCTCTGAAGACATGGCTTCTGGGGACACCCCAGATCAAACCACAGCGACTTCTTATGTGTAATGGATTGCACTGGATTTCACCAAGTAGCTCTTTTTCTTTCTAAAGTTTCATACAGCTCCTTCCGATTTTTCCAGCTAATGTGTTTCTGATAGGGCTTTGATGAACCGTTTCGTACTCCCGAACAGAGCAGTGTGCTGCCACTGCTCAGCTGACAGGGCCCAATCAGCAGATTGTCACAGAGGGAAACGCAGCTCTCGGCAGTCTCCTGCAGGAGTCAAGGTGACTGCTCCTCAGTGAAGGGGACCTGAACCTGGTGGGGGTGGGAGCGGCAAATTCTTTCAAGGCTTTTAGCAACAAATTACAAAATGTCAAAAAAAAAAAACACCCCACTTTTGTGCTTGGGGCTTTGTTTCACCCTTTGCTTTCTATGGCCGTTGGTTCTAGATCTAAAGGTTGAGTAGGAAATGAACAGTACACATTACTACACACCAAATTGTCCCAGAACCGCTTCCACCCCAGAAACTGTCAGAACACTTTACAATGGCAGAATCAAACATTCTTTCCTAGATACGATCAAAAATCCAAGAAAGAAAGGCACAAAAGGGCTCGGGTGACGGGGACCTCTGTCCGGGCCTCTTGAGGTAGCAGACACGCGGAGGCACCGGTCAGCTGAGGGCGTCCTGTCCCCCCTGAGTAGCTGGCAGCACCATCTCCAGTCAGTGAAGCCCCTAGTACATCTTCTAGACACGTCTGAGACTCCTGGTGATTTTCAGTGTCACATAAATACTTAAAATTTATTCTCTGTGTTTTGTCCTTGTCAGCAATATAGAAAGACAAAATAAATCATCAGAGCATAGAATCCTTGCCAGATATTTATTTAATGTACCTGCTTAATGGATTCTCATGAGAAAGCTACCATTTCAACTCATTTTCCACAATTACATTTTGTTGAAGTTATAACTTAACAAAAGTGTTTGGAAAAACCTGAAAACTGATGTAATTCATCAATCTGAAGGGGATATTTCAAATGGACAAAGAAAAGTTATCTCACAGATTAACACTAACTTATCTTACATTTACATAAATATTTAATGATATGTACTTATGCTACAGAGAAATAAACAGGTTAAGCTGATATAAGAAATCACCTCAATTCGGTATTTAATTTAGTGAATAGAGAAATCATTAATATAATTTGTCAGGTGCCCTGTGGTAGAGTTCAATTATTTCTTGGAATTTTTTTAAGAGATGGTATTTTTTAAATTTTTATTTTAAAAAGCAAAACAGAAAAAAAAAGGATAGAAATGATACAGAATTTTAAAAAAAGAAACCCAGTAGGAAAGTAACACTAGTTAATATATTGTATATTGTTATCTTAGAAGTAGCTGTTAAGGTTATCAGATCTGGGCACAAAAATAATCAAGCAACAGCATGAACTGTTCTTTTTGATGAACTAACAGAGGTTGATAGTATAGTTATCTAACTTGCATACAAATATATCCTTTATATGTGTTAATCAACATACATGTAAGCTTTTCCTTTCTGCCTTTTCTCCTTTCCCCTATCCCAATTATTTTTTCCTTTTCTTTACTTTTCATTATTACAATATCTGTTGTACATTTTGGATCTTATTATTCTTTCAGTCTTTTATTTTTTATTTTTTTATACTAGGGAGATAATATGATATTTATAAATGTTAGTTTAATTTATTTCACTTATAAATATGGTCTCAAGTTACCTCCATTTACCTATAAAACCCTCAAAATTATCCTTTTTCATACTTGAGTAATACTCCATTATATAACAATACCATATCTTTTTTATCCATTCTGCAATTGACGGGCCTTTGGTTGTTTCCAAGATTTTGTTGTTATAAATTGTGCTGCTATAAACATGGGTGCACATATATTTCTGTGGCACGACATTTTAAATTTTTCTGGGACTTCCTTGGGTTTTTATGTTTTCATTTTTAATTGAAAAATGCATTTTAATTGAAAATTTCATTTTAATTGAAAACGCATAGGAAGTTCACTATTTAATATATCTTAAAGTATACAACCAAGTGGCTTTTAGTACATGTACGGCCATAGCCACTGTCTACTTTTCATCATATTTCCATTTCCTTAAAAGGAAACTATCTCTGCAAGAAGGAGTTTTATGCCATTTTCTGCCCACACTAAGTCTCTGGTAAACACTAACCTATTTTCTGTTTCTGTGAATCTCCGTCTTCTGGACATGTCGTATCAGTAAATCTCCAATTTACCCACGAGTTCCCTTCCCGGAGAATGTTCCTAGGTCTGATTTGTTCGTAATCCGGCAAAGCAAGTCTTACGCAGTCCGCTGTGAGTCTTGTACAATACCCCTGTGAACGCCAGCAGCTTGGAAGCTCAGTAAGTTGGGGAATCGCTGCACCTGAAATCATTGCACACACCCTTCCCCACACACGTGCACACACGTCTTCTTTCCTCCTCTGAGCCAATTCTGTTCAAGGCTCATCCGTGCTGTATCTGCATCAGCACTTCCTCTGGCCAAATGATGTCCCATTTTCTGGATACCCCACATTTCAGTAGCTGCTCCTGACGTGACCCCCCATGTCCTCTTATAACAAGGATGTCCCGCTGTGCGGTTCCACACTTCTCAGACGGCCACTGATGACGTGCTGTACGCTTGAGTTGCTTCCCTTTTGCAGCTAGTATTAATAATAATCACTCATGTACACGTTTCATACGTGCTGTCAGTTCTGCTGTGTTCGTACTTACGCGGCACATGGCCGGATCATGTGGCTATTTTATGTAATATTTTGAGAAACCTCAAACTATTTCCTAGTTTTTTTTACTGGTTGATATTCTGGAGAGTGATCTACAGGAGAAACAGCTCCATTTGTTTCACAACGTTGTTAATACTTGCTCTTTTCCATCTTTTATTTTTACCACAGCCATTCCAGTGGATGTGACTTACTATCTCACTGTGGCTTTTATTTGCTTTTCCATAACAATTAATGCTGTTGAGAATATTTGATAGGCTCTTTGGGTATATGTGTACTTTATATAAAGAAATCTACACATTCAAATTCTTTTTTAAAAAATTATTTATATTTGTTGAGTTGTACAATCACTTATATATTCTGAGCACTTGACATTTTTGAGATGTAATTTGAAAGTATGTCCTCACATTCTGTGAGCTCTTCTAACTTTCTGGTGTTTTTTTTTTTTTTTTTTTTTTTGTGGTACTGGGGATTGAACTCACAACCTCACACTTGCCAGGCAGGCGCCTAGACTACTGAGCTAAATTACCAGCCTGAACTCTTCTAACTTTCCTGAGAGACATTTTTTTTTGAAACTTTTTTTTTTGGTACTGGGGATCGAACTCACAACCTTGCACTTGCCAGGCAGGCACTTAAGCCACTGAGCTAAATCCCCAGCCCCTGAGAGACATTTTTGAAATACAAACATTTTAAGTTTTGATAACAGTTTTCTTTTATTGGTTGTATGTTTGGCATAACTTTTAATGAAGATTAAATAGGTTTGTATCTATGTTTTCTTCTATGGGTTGCGTAAAGTTATAATTGAAGCTTTGGTTCATTTAGTTTTTTTAAATGTGGTGTGAAGTATAAGTCCAAATTCATCAACACTCTTTGCTGAAGAGATAATTGTTTCCTCTATTTATTAGTATTTTGAATATTATTATTTTATTTTCATATATTTTATAACAATGCTCATTTTCATTTTGAATTCCATAATTTGTGTTTACTTTCTTTTATTCTGGATCAATCTATACATAAATTGTCAAATATTTATCTTTTTAAACAACTAATGTTTTGTACTGTTGGTCCTGCACAACGATTTTTATTCCTTTACTTTGGTTATCTCCATTCTGATCTTTATATGTCCATCCTATTATGCCATCTGGGTTTAGTTTTCCTTTCTTTTCCTTTCTAGTTCCTTATGCTGGAAGATCAGTTAATTGATTTGGGATCTTTCTCCTTTTTAATAGGGTACTTACAGTTATCAGTTCCCTTGTGAGCACTCTTGCTACGTACCTCATAGTTTTTGTTTTGTAATACTTTCCTTTTCATTTATTTAACAGTGTTTTACACTTCCCATTTTGATTTTTTCATCTATTTATTCAGGATGGAAAAATTAATATTTATTTAATTTCCAAACACGTGCATTTTATTCATATTTCCTTATGTTATTGATTTCAAGTTTTATTCCTTTGTGTTTGGTAGAGGTACCTTTTGCTATTTCATAACTTTTAAATCTATTGAGACTTGTTTTATGACCTAAGAATGGTCTTTGTGCTGGAGAAAATGTGTACGCTGCTGCTGTTGAGTAAAATGTTCTGTAAAACCATTTAAAAACTAAATGATTTATGGTGTGGTCGAGTCCTCTTGTTCCTTGTTGATGTACTGACTGGTTTTCATCTACTACTGAAAGAAGAGCACTTTCTTAGTTACTTTCTGCTCATCGCTGAGGCAAAATACCTGATGCCCAAAGTTGGGAAAGGAAAGGTTTATTTCTTACAGTTTTAGAGGTCCATACTCAGTTGGCTTCAAGGCAGGGTGGCATGACAGGCCGCAGTTCATGGCAGTTGCAAACAGCAAGCGGAAACCGGCAAGAGAGAGACACACCTTCTTCCTGCCATTACATCACATCCTGGCTCCACCCCCTGGGAGGGTGTAGCACTGACACCACCAATCCAAGCACTAAACCATGAACCAATCACAAATGCACAATGCAAATACATGAGGCCTGGGGGTCACCGACATAAACCATGATAAGCACTGACTCTTCAACATTATTCAACCATTTATCTCTTTAATTCCTTCAGTGTTTGCCTCATGCTTTTAGGACTTGAGTTGTTTTATGCACATAGATTTACAATTGTTGTATCTTCCTGGTGAATGAAGAGTTTTATCAGTGTGTAGTGTCCTTCTTTGTCTCTTTAACAAATTTTGAATGATGAAAAATTAATGGAATGATTAATCACCATACATTACTCTTTATTTCTATATTATGTCTTTTTGCTTTGCTCATTTCATTCATTGTTTCTTTTGTGTTTGAGTGATTTTTTAAAAAGAAAGAGAAATTGGACTTCATTAAAACTAAAATTTTCTAGGTCATAATGCATCATTTGATTTTCATATTAGTCTTATTTATTATAATAATTGTGTTGTTATCTAGGGATTATATTTAACATACAAACATCTTACACTTGTAACAAGGTAGTTTAACTTAATACTAGCTTGGCTTCAAAAACATATATATGTTTGTCCCCATATAACTCAATCTCTCACATTTTCATGGTTGTCACAAATTACATCTCTGTATTTTGTATGCCTGCTAACACTCATTTATGGCTTTCCCTGCATGCATTAAGAAATCATTACTATTAAGTGAATTGTGTCTCCCTTGAAGACGCATTGAGGTCCTCATTGCTAGCACCTGTGTATGTGACTTCACAGAGAAATAGGTTTGTCACAGATACTATATATTCTAGTTAGGATAAGGTTATTATTGTCACCCTTATGCAGTGTGAGTAGCATTTTAGTTACTTTCTCATTAATGAGTCACAAAACCCCACACCCACAACATAAAGGAGGAAATGTTTATTTTGGCTCACAGTTTGTAGAGGTTTCAGTCCACAGATGACTGACTCCAAGGCAGGGCTGCATGGCAGAGGGGCATCACAGAGGAGAAACAGTTCATGGCATGATGGGCAGAGAGGAGAGAGAGAAAGAGAGAGAGAGAGAGAGATCAGGGAGGAGGATGGAGACATATAAACCCTTCCAGGCCATGCCCCCCAGTGACCAGCTCCTCTAGCAGGTTCTACTCCCAACACCAGGTTTAGGTATAGACTCTTCAAAGGACTTATCCACCCAGGAGCATCACACAGCATGAGCCAGTCACCTCCCAAAGCCCCACCTATGAATGCATGAAGCTTTGGGGATAATCTAGACAGAAACTGTGACAACCAATGTCCCTCTATGAGAAGAAGATAGCTATGTAAAGAAAAGACAGAAAGGGAAAATATCATACAGCAACCCAGAGAGACTAAAGTGCAAAGCAAGGGAATCACAGATTGCTGGAAAGCCACAGGGGCCAGCAAGAGGCAATCACTCAATTAATTGATCAATATTTCTAAAAAGCAGATGCTCTCCTACAGGTTTCTGAGGAAGCAGCCCTACTGGAACTTGATTAAGATATTCAGTCTTAGAACTGTGAGACACTAAAATCCTTCACTTATTCCATCTCTATCTATCAGAGCCTACCAGGATTTACTTTAACATTCACTGGCTCTGCTCACAAATTGTGGTGCAACTATTATAGACACATCCATTACATAAAGAGTATTTTCATTAGACATGAAACATGCTGCATATGTAAGAGAGTAAGAAAAGGATGCACTGAATTTCCGATGGCGGTGAGACAGATCTTGGCTGCTGAAGAAGCATTTTGGTGAGAAAGAAATTGCAATGTGTTTAATTAGGTTGAGACGCAATGGGAGAGAGTTCTAGATTAGAGCTCCTGGGTCAACCCATGAACGTGTGAAGGAACTTAAATTGTTTTCAGAAATACAAGAACTGTGTTTTCCAAAGTGTTGCAGGAGATTACACAGGTGCAGAATGAGAGAAGGTATTTGCAATGATGCAGTCAATTAAGAAGGTGGACATTTACCTTAGCTAAATTTAAGAAAAAGTGGGAAACTTGCATTTATGTAACTTGTAAGGTTTTGATATGGGGTTCCATACCCAGGCAGGAGAGCAAATCACCACCCTTTGAACTCTTTGTTGGTCTCCATTCCTTGTATCCTTTTTCTCATTTGTCAGCTTCGTTTGCAGGCTGAAATATAAGCCCCATTCTGAGGGATTTAGAGGGGATTTGGAACTGGGAGGTCATCTGAGTTAAGTGAGACCATAGGATGGGGCCCTAATCCAATGGGATTGAGTCCTTTACCTGAGAGGAGAGGCTTCAATCACTGCACTACCCTGGGCCCTGCACACTACCCCAGGCCCTCCGCAGAGCCCCTACTTGGGAAAAAGTACCGCACCAGACATGGCAGCCTTCCAACCCTGAACTTCACAGACGGAGAGCCACGATCTCACTGGCTTCTTCCTGAGTTACTGAGTGGGTGGTGTTCAGTTTTAGCCACAAATGGTGGCTCAATGAGCCAGTAGGCAAACCTAGCAGCTCCCATCCAGCAGCTAGCTACCCTAGTGAATGAGCGTTTCTGTTTCTGCGGCTACTGCCTACCGAAAGATATGCATCATTCTGGGTCACTTTCTCTTCCCCGAGGCTCTCTAATGGCAGAGGATGGTGTCAAATTCCTTCCAAATACATAAAACATGCAAAAGTACTACAACATCAGATAAGGGAGTTGCCTTCAAACTAACTGATGATGACCAGAAAAAAAAATCCAGAAACATAATAAAAACAAAAGGAAAAGCCAAACTACAGGTCCCCAGGAAATAGAAAATGAGTAGGATGGTGGGACAGAGCCAGAGCACGACATTCTAAAAATGAAATCTGGTTGATCCTGTAGAAAAGAAACAGCTGTTGGTCACGTTTGGAAAAAGGTGACATCATTCTTCCCGGGTAATAGAGAAAGAGCTCCAGGGCAGTGTGCAAGACAGGCGGAGGTCGGCAGGCCTGAGGCTCTGACCCCTGGAGTATCTTGGGCATCAGACGCCTCCCACATAGAGATGCACCACACTGGTAGTTTCTGTGTCTGCACATTATTGGTGCACAGCACAGCGCCAGGCTGGCTCTACGCCACTCATCCAAGCAAAACTCAGCTGTGAAGTATAAACTGTGCTTATAATATTACACAACACAGGTTTTGTACTTTTGAGCTACCACATATGAGGAAAATACTAACCTTGTTCTTCTGAGGTAAGCGTGTCCTTCTCAAGAATATCTTCATTTCTGAGTACACCCATGTGTCTCCCCATAGATTATCACCACAGTACTATTTGGGTGTGCACGCATTTTATAGAAACTTTGTAAATTTTAAGAAAGATAGTCTGAACAGTCAAAGCAGCAGCCTTTTGAAATAATTTGATTTAGGAATAGTAATATCAACCAGGATAACTGAATATGCTAATATCATAGCTCACTTCTTCAACTTAATTTCTTGATTAATTCTCCTTCTGTGGGGTACTTAACAGCAGTCTGCAGTGCTGGCTAATGCCTTTGACATGATAAAGGTCACCCCTCTTCACCTGCCCGCTCGTACATATTTACCTTTATTTTGGATCAGTAATCTCGTGTGAGTTTTGTGTTAACACACACCAGAGGGAAAAGAAAGAAAAACCCTTTCAAACTCAGACATCTTGCAACAAAGAATAAACAGAAAGACAAGAACGTTGAGATTCCACTGTAAACAGAAGACTTGTTTTCCTGAACCACAAAATATATCAGGAGACTGCTTGCTTATTTACTCTTCTGCTGCGTGTTGTATCGGGGCCTTCTCTGAAGTTTGTATTTACACAGAGTTAGACATGCAGAGAAAGGAGCACATCTGCTCGCATTTTAAGCACTCAGAATGTCAGGTCTAAGTGAAGGTAGGCAGTTTGGCCTCATTTCCCCTTAGTACTTGGCTTGTCAGGAAAACATCCCCAGTGACTCACTCTGGCGGGGCTCACATTAAGTCAGAGTATTATCGAGAAAACTCCGCACATCAGTTGAAATTTTAGACTCCTGGTTAAATTTACATCTCACATGCAGTTTTAAAAAATGCTAGTACGAGGTTTCATCACGCACTCCTGTCTCAGACGCCCGTCAACCGCCCCCAAGTGCTCTGTATGTGTGTTGATACAGGCTCTGCCTTGACTCAAATCTCTGTCTCTAACCTTGAGGGGTGAGGGCGCTTGGCGTGCGAGAGTGACTTTATGGGAGGCTGACTCAGTGAAACGAACCTTCTCGCACAGACAGTCTGAGTGCACACAAGAGAGACCAGCAGGTAAGCGGGTGTGCTCTGGAAGCAGGAGCACAGCCGCCTGTCAAGGGAGGGCAGCACAGCAGAGACGACCGAGGACTCCAGACTGACATCTCAGCTGTCACACAGCTTTGGGGATGAATTTTGGTCAGCTCTGAATTCGTTGTCAATCGCAAACATTTTTTCAACAAATCCTGAAAACAGCCTCAAATGCGTCCTCTCAGGTCATTACCCAGAGCCCCTCACTGTGTTTAGGGTTATGTGAAGTCAGCGTGCATGAGGGCTGCAGTGATCTGTTTGATTAGTTGCATCTGCCTGGTGCTGGCAATTCTGCTCCTCTTTCTGTGACAAGGTTGAGCCCTTAGGACGCCCCTGAGGCTCTCCTGTGAATGCATGTCCCTCCTTGGTGACGGTTGCGGCAAAGGGCCCTGCTCCAGGCTCTGCCTGTCCTGTGCACCTTGGCATGTGCAGGGGGTACCAGGAAGCTTGAGGTCACATGGAACCCCAGCCTCTGTATATCCAGGTGTCAAAGGTGATGTGCCACAAGTCTGGTCATCTTGCCTTGGTAGTGTGGGAAGTATTATAGGACAGTCACCGCTTACCATCTGCCCGTGAATATGTGTCACCTGTCACTTCCAGGCACCCAGCAGTGCGGCTGCAGCGGGCAAGAAGCCACAAGGAACTTGCATCCTGCACCAATATCAGCCCCACTGCTGGATGAGCTTCGGCTCAGGCAAGGCTGCATCTCCAGGTGGCTTCCCTGTGTCTGAGGGGGAGAGGGGAGTCGCTGGGGAGGCGCGGAGGCTGCCGTTTCAAAGCTATTTTTGTCTCACAGTGGCAGTAATAAGACATCTGCATGCCATTCACTGGGGTTGAGACACTTGGTTAAGGAGAGGATCCTGTCTCAACCACAAAGGGACACCAGACACAGAGAACTCTCTCAGACACAGAGGGCACCATGCCATCCTGCTATAGCCTGGAAGGATTTGGCCAGGGAGCCGGGCTTGCATTCAGTAAAAAACAAATTTGTGTGTAACTAGTAGACAGCTGTGATGAGGCAGCGACACAAGTAAAGTTCATGAAGAGAAAGATAATGTCATTACCAAAGTCCAGAATCTGTCCTTTGAAAAATTTTAAATTTGCTTGGAAACTAGGTGACAGCAGAAGAGGATTGCATATGAATAAATAGGAACCGCTGACAGGGCCTCAGCCTTCTGGGGATGATCCCAGACGCCTGCAAAGACAT
This sequence comes from Dolichotis patagonum, assembly GCA_004027295.1. Lineage (NCBI taxonomy): Eukaryota > Metazoa > Chordata > Mammalia > Rodentia > Caviidae > Dolichotis > Dolichotis patagonum. The sequence goes on from PVJX010003351.1 coordinate 61,685, forward strand.
GAAACATAGTCCGAAGGTGTCACCTTTGTGGTGAAGCTATCCTCCCCTCACATCAGCTTCTCCCTTCTGATCAGAAGCCCGTGGAGAAGAGCACAGTGACAGGAGAGGGGCACACCAGGCTTTCTGGACCATGGTAAGCAGTCGAAAGGCTGTTAAAGGCTGGCAGGGGACCCTGAGAGCTATGCTGTCTCCACGCTCAGCATCAGTTTGGTGCTGAGAAGGCCAGTGGCACCATCTGTTATCTAAGTGCAACAAAGAAATCAGACCCAGTAAGTGTAGGCACATGTGCACGCGTGTACATGCACACACACACACACACACACATGCACACCACAAGAACTACCCAAAATACATGCATGTTACAAAAAGACAGTAGGAGAAAAGAAAATGATAGTTTTCTTCATACTTTCCTGATTTTCTGCAATGGAAATTTATTACAATTGTAATTGGAAAATGCTATCTGAGCAGGAATGATATAGATCAACCTAGAATTCCTCTTTCCATGTTCCATGAGCTTCCAGAGAAGCTTGCTGTTACTTTTTCTGAAGTTATTTCTTCTGAACTTCTTCTGAAGTTGTCTGGGGTCAGGGTTAACATCGCACGTGAACTTTATTGCTGACGTGGATGGTGATTTACAAGGCGAGGAGACTGGGGTGCATCTCAGTGAAAGTGCCTCGGCATAAGGAGGCAGGAAGGATGTAGGATCAAGTCTGGCCTGGGTTACTTAGTGACTTAGTGAGACCCTGTCTCAAAATAAAAAGTAAAAAAGGCTGATGTGAAGGCTCTACGTGTCATCCCAGGACTTCCCAAAGCAAGTAAGCAAACAAAACAGACAAAAACTGGGTAGATACAATTAGCACATATTCCTGCAGTCCTGCAAAGACTTAGTCTTGTAATTCCTTTGACAGTTAGTTGGGTGGAGCTAACCTTCATAAACCAGTGTGGCATATGATGCCTGAAGACGTGACTTCCATCCACTAAGAACATCTGCCCCCTAGGCCAGCACTCCCAAAGTCTGCAGAGAAGCCACAGTGCTGCCTTTTGATGCAATTATGCTTTGTTGTGATGGTTTCTGTCAAAAGTGACAGAAAACCTGAGTTTGAGCAAAAACCTTTGCATCTCCAGGCACACACACACATGCACACACATGCACATTCACTCACACAGAGACAACTAAGGGGCCTCTGCTATTTTTATTCTTTCCTTCCTGTCCCTTCTGCAGAGTGTGGTCCCAGGCACATGCCTTTTTCTTGAAGTTCCACTGAGGTAGAGCTGACAGATGTCTTTCCTGCTTTTAAGGTGAGCAGTGTGATACAAGATGTACAGAGTAGGTATTTTGCTCTGTCCCGGCTGCCGGCACACCTGAAGCAACTCAAAATACTTCCTTTCATGTTCATTTCGACATTAGGGACAAACCAGAAGTCACATAGTGCCGGATCTGGTGGATAAAGCAGACGAAGCAGTGTTGTTTACGAGCACATCTTCCCAGTGGATGGTACTGGCAGCTGTGCCCACTGCAGTTTTAATCTCACCTCATAAAGACCTGCATGAAGGAGGACTTCCAGAACTGTTTCAGAAAATGGCAGGAACGGTGGGCTAAACGTGTTGGGCAGAAGGGGGAGGTTTTTTGGGGGGATTGGTGACGTTGTACTTTTTACTGTCATAAATTTTTTTCACACCATATTTTCTGACCAGCTCACAATAACCTCAGTGGAATTAACTATGTCTCACACAGTTACCATTTGCTTGTGTGGAATGAGAACATCTAAGGTCTCTTCTGTTACCAAATTTCCAGGGTATGGTGCAGTTTAAGGGACCATTCAGCATGCTGTGCACTTCCTGACTGCGTACTGCAGAAATCATACATCTTCTCAGCTATCTTAATAGACATCTTCCACGCGAACCTCCTCCTGGCTATTGTCCATTGCCCAGACAGCGACGCACAGGAACTGGGCCCTGGAGGCAGTCTCCTTCCCTCACTGTCCTGACTCAGATGAAGGTGAGCATGGTGCTATAACCTGGCACTCACCTGTGTGTGCGGCTGGGTCTCCGGGAAGGAGCGGCCCTGGGCGAGACAGGCCATGAAAACCAGTGAGGGCCTTTTGTGGGTCCAGTCCAGTAGTGTGGGCACCCTCACCTGCTGGCCACTCTTCCTCCTCCTCTGTCTCCATGGGAAGCAGACAGAGTTGAAAGCTGCTCTGTGAGTTTGCTGCAGAGGGGAAGTCTCAGCCAGAGGGGGGCAAATGATTGGTGAGGAACCTTAGGGTGTCTCTGCAACTGGGGTACCCTGGGGTGGTATGTGTGGAAGGAAGAAGCACAAGGAAAGGGTGACACCTAGCCTATCCACCCTCCTGGTGCTACCTGCTGCCAAACTGTTTGCTGCCACAGCTTCAGGGAGAAGGTGGGTCTCTTTCTGCACAAAAGGATCAAGTCGGCCTCAGAACTACAGATGCATGTAAAAGCATTAAATCCATTTTCACATATTACTGCCAGTGTAATTGAATAAATATTACATTAATTTTGGTAACACGACTTCTGCTTTGAAGTAAGAAGGCTTCTGGAGATGGCGCTGATCAGGAGAAGAGAAAAATACAATTAAAAAAAAAAACAGATGTGGGAGCCCATGCTGGAATCCCAGCCCTGTGGAAGAAAAAGGCAGGGGCTTCAGCTCAGTCTGGGCAGTTTACCTGTCTCAAAAAATAAAACAATAAAGGAGCAGGGATGTGACAGTGAAAAGGCTCCCATCACCACAAAGAAGCATACACTATTTTCCCCATGGCTGATTATACTACTTAGCCTGTCTTCATTCTCAGAGAAATGTATTTTAAAAGTTGAAATGAAGTTGACAGGCATTTCATGGTCCACATTTCTAGTAAGATATTGTTTAGGACCCTGAGGAGAGGAAGATGAAAAGGAGAGAGAATATCTACCTTCAACAGGTCCAGAGCTGCATACTCAAAAGACTGCCTCAAAGTGTTTTAATTTTAATACTGTTCCATGTGGATATCCTTGAAAATATATTGCTGTTTTTTATTTTATTTTATTTTATTTTATTTTATTTTATTTTATTTTATTTTATTTTATTATTTTATTTGATATTGGGGATTGAACTTACTATCTTTTGCTTCTCAGGTAGGTGCTGTGCCACTGACCTATATCCCTGGCCATAATTTTTAAAATAAATCAGTACACACATTTAGTAACACAAGAAGTGCAAAAATATTCAAAATCTAATTTGCAATTAAAGTACCATGGTAATTCAGCTAAATAGGAGGGGTGATCTGGGTCCAGCGTGGAGGCATACACATAGGATTCCAGCACTTTGGATGCTGAGGCAGGAGGGTCTCAAGTTCAAGCACAGCGTGAGCCGTTTAGTGGCTTAGTGAAACTGCCTCAGAACTTAAAAACATCAATACAGGATCTCACAAGCTACATTGATAAGACACTGGTGAGGAAATTAGTGACTGAAATAATCCTCTCGAGAGCTGTGAAGGGCAGGCAGGTGTGACTGTCACTCTGTTAGATTAGGAAGTGGTCTAGCAGAAAAGAGCATGGTTCTGGGTGCTGGTGGATGTTAGAGACACAGCCCTGGGTGCTTCGTATGGTCCGGTACCAGCCAGTTTCTGACACCATTCCCACCCTCTGCTTCCCGGCCACCATTAACTAAGCAGCTGTGCTGGCCACAGATTCCACCATGGTGCTCCTGTCCTGGAGCCAGCCAGCCATGGACCGAGTCTCCTGAAACTGCCCGCTAAATTAAACCTTTCTTCCTCCCAGCTGTGGGTGCGGGGCATTGTGTCATAGCAACAGAAAAGCTGACTGACATGGAAGGTCAAACTGGGAGAAAAATGTAAGACAAACAGCGGGAAATATGCTCGGGGATAGCAGTTTGCTGTGACTGACGTGTAGGTTTGGATCTTTTTAAAGGAAGTGTGTGTGGCTGCTCTGGGAACTTGATGCAGAATGCTTGACAGCCATGTGACTTTAAACCGGGAGCAGCAATCTCATCCCTGTGCTTTGGAAGCAGGAGTCCAGTATCAGGTTTGTGCATGACCTTCAGTGAGTAGGACAGGAGACTGACGCATCCCCACGAGGAAAGGTGGAATGAGCCAGACAGTGAACCGACCCTGCAAGGGGTCCCCCACACCGACCGAGTACACGATAATACCCCACTTCGGTTTTTAGTCTGATTTTTAATCTTCTCATAGATGCTGAAGGGAGAAGAACAGCTGCTTCCCAGACGCTCACCTAATCAGCAAATAAGGCAAATTTTATAAGCTGTGTGCGCCTTCCCCATGGTCATGTTTCTACCAGTCATCCAGGGTGCTGTCTGCTGTTGTGGCCTTGGAGAAAAAAACATGGGTCACAGGGTATTCACTGTGAAGGTAAAGAGGGCAAAACCGCCCCGCTAAAGCAGCTGGCCCGGATGATGTCACCTCCACAGGACAGGATTAAGGGGGAACAAATGGCAAAGGTCAGGTCGAGACACAGGCTGCAACTGCTTTTCACTGAAAATGATTAGTGGAGAAACGATAACTCTCTTAATGTTGGGTTAAAACCCTCATGCATTTTAATGTGCCATTTCCTAATCACAGAAAAACTGTGTCAAAAAGTTTGTAGTGTTCGACACAAGGCTCAAGATGGATTTCGAGAAGTCAGGGAAAGTGAGACGACAATAAATAACCCTGGAGGCAGGGAGCTCAGTGTCCAGCAGGGGAGCAAGATACAAGAGGCCCTTATCCAGGGCGTCCCACCCTGTCTTGGAGAACAAAACTGCTCCTTGTTTATGAAATGTAGCAACTTTCAACACCTGCAAGGAGACCAGATTGTTTTTCAGCTGTCCGGTTTCATTTGTTAGTGTTTTCACACAATGGAAAACAAATTATCTCCTCCTGGTGATGTCCCCGAAGGTCTACAGAAGGAAGGAGAAGAAAGGAGTAAAAAGAGCAAAGTAGGAAGAAACCACAATGAGGAATTACGGAAGGGAATGGAGACACATGAACACACACACACACACACACACACACACACACGAGGGCACAGATGAGCGTGTACATGTGCATTGCTGGGCAAAAGCGGGCACAGATGTATGAATCCATCCCTAGAGCTAGAAACACCTAGGACTGAGGCTGTCAAGAGCGCTGAGTGACACAAAATAGCTTGCTAGGCTCCCGGGCCCATCCCAGGATTTCTATAAATGTGGAGTGCATGTCCACACTTACATTTTGAACACAAAGAAATGAATCAAAAGGAAAATCCCAACAAACTCTCCCAAGATAGTCACTGTCTAATATCGTGATGTCTGTTTATCTTTCTCTAGTATATATTTAGTGATTCAGAAGATACCAGCATATGAGTTGTAATACATATATACACTTGATTTTACCTTTGTGGTTTAACATTTTATTGCCAGTTTAATCACTTTTTAATATCTGTTTTATAAAAATGTGGCACAGTGGCTTCCTTCCTGTTTAGTGGCATCAACTATTTCCCAATAATTAGACATTAAGATTGCTCCCAGGTTTTGATTGTTTTAAATAATTACTCATAGAAGCGTCCTTGTGCAAACAAACAAATGAAAAAACAAGCTTTTAAGTGGATGTGCTAAGCTCCCAACCGTGGTGTTATTCCAAGATAGAAAACAAGAAAAACTGGGCTTGCCTATGCAAAGGGAAGCAGAGTATGTGGGTTTTGCATAGTATCTCAGCAGTAGTGGACAAAGGAAATCTGTTCATGACACGAAAGCGTTAGTATGGGTTACTGCCCGGTGAGTTAGCAGATAATGTGATTATTTTACATTAATGGAGTACTAACTATGTGTCAGGCAATAGTCTAAGCATTTTAGATAAAAATATATTTATCCTCCCAATCATTGTAGATGGTAGCTAATATCATATAATCTCATTTTCAGGTGAGAAGAATGAGGCACAAAATTAATATGTAGCTAGCCAGAGTACCTCAACTACTGAGCAGAGTCCCAAACTAGAGACATGAGGTTGAGATGAGCTGTCCATGCGACCAAGAACCCGTCCTGTGTCAGGGTCCAGCAGTGCGATGGGAACCGTGCTTCTCTAAACCAAGGTAAATCCCATCATCAGAACCACTGCATGCAGTCCTGGAAGTAAGGCAGTGGGACAGGGTCCACAGAATAGTCAGTCACAGAGCAGCTCTTGGAGACTGTTGAAAAACCAACACCACTGGCATGGGGAAGCAAAAGAAGGAAATTCAGGCCCCCAGGGGCAGGTGGTATGTGGGCATTTAGGAATCATTCTGAAGAGATGGACCAGGCAAGTTTCCTAGCCAAAGGCAAAAGGCATTCAAGCAAGATGGGAAGGCAAACCAGCCATGTACAAGGAGAACGGAAGTGTCTGGGGTGTATTGGGCTCTCACTGAAATTTTAATGGATAGGATTTTGCCCCCAGACATAAGGAAGGGACAAGGACTGGATTAACCTACTGTCACAAAATATTAGACAAATGGGGACAGTGCATGCAGCCACTGTCTGAGATGTTGGTGGGCAAGCAGCCTCTGACTGTGCTGTCTGGGACGGCACCCCCAGGAAATGGGACTGATGACAGCTGGAATCCAGGTCCCAGGCTGGGCCAGTACGGAGCCAGAGGCATCGGTGGCGATGCAGGGTGAGCTCTCCCTTGTTTTCACTGGAGGGGCTGAAGGTGGGAATGAGAGCCCGGAGGTTGTAGATGTGGGCAGGGCTCCAGAAGGAGAGAGCCTCACATGGCAGAGCCCTACAGCTGTGTGGGCACATCTGGAGGTGTCAGAGATCACCAGGCCAGCCTTGCATAGAGCCAACCTTGAAAAGGGGCAAGCATTGACAGAAAACAGCAAACTGAGCACTTCCCACAGCTCACAGAAAGTGCAAAGACCTCCGCAAGGTGGTGGTGACCAGAGCAACTGGGTGGAGAGCCTTTGGGGACCCAATGAAGCTCCTGCAGAAGCCCCAGCAGAGCAGGAGCAGGCCTGCCTCATGGGGGGATGGCACTCGGGAGGAAAGGCAGCCTTAGCTGTGTCAGAGGAGAGTTGATGGCAAGGAGAACACAGAATGCTTCCATAGGAAGTTTTCACAATGAAATTTGAGACCACAGATTTGAGTGAAATAAATCAGACACACAAGCTTCAATACCTCTTATACGAGAACCCAAAGTATGAATAAACCAAAGAGCAAAATAAAAGACAGAAAACAGGAAACAGGGAGACAGATTTTTTTTGCAAATGAGAAAGAGACCAAGAGATGGGGGAGCGGTGGGAGAGAATGGGAAGAGGATGAGAAAAGAATTATTATGTGTTATGTACATATGCCAGCTCCTCACAAGGAATATAATTATTATGTACTGCAAACATATACCTATAAAAATAAAAATTAAAAAATTCAAATTTCATCTAGTTCCTCATGCGATTTTGGAAAATAATAGAAATTATCATAAAATAGAAATCATTATAAAACTTAAAACAGGAACATAAACTTGCTTATAAATTTAAGATGTAAATGTGTCTACACATTTATGAATATTTATGAGTATGATCATGATCAAATATTCTCCGAGAAGGACTGTACACTCTAAAGGGGTTTGTGGACCAGTAGTTTCTCAGGTGGAAGGCTGGGATTCAGTTTACAGGCCAGAGGCAGTGGGTGGGTTGTCTGAAGAAATGAGATGTGCCTATTTAACAGATTGCTACAGTGATCCCCAAGCTCAGTTTTGCTTTCTACCATTTTAGTTCCTCATGGTCAACTGTAGTTCAAAGGATTAGATGGAAAATTCTAGAAATAAATAGTTCATATTATTGAATTGTGATGAAAGCTCACAATGCCCGAGGGTGAAGTCACCCTTCACCCCATCACCAGGATGTGACCCATTGCTTTGTCCAGTGTGTCCAGTGTAGTACATTTCCCACCCCTGGCCACTTAGTAGCTGCCTGGGTTATAGAGGGGCTATTTGGCATTATAGTGCTTATAGCTAAGTAACCCATCCTTTACTTACTAACGGGGCTGAAGCACAAAAGTGGACCTTCTGCCAATTTGGATAAGGGAAAGAGAAGCATTCGGTCCTTTGGTGAGAAAGTGAAAGTGCAGTAAGGTCTGTAGGAGGAGACGCAGGAATCGCCATTCACATAACTGTATTACACTACGTCGTTATAATTTTATTCTTGGTTATTGTTAACTTCTCCCTGTGCCTAACTTACTTATGAAACCTTATCATTAATATTACGCATAGCAAACACAGCCTGTGTAGGGCTCAATCTGATCCCTGGTTTTAGGGGTCAAGTAGAGGTCTTGGGGTGTAGGGGCTAAGAAGGGGCTACTATACGAACATTCAGTTAGCCAGCAGGTGATTGGGAAAATTGCTGTATTTCACAGCAAGTGAAAGAAGAGCTAAGAAAGAACATACAAATGTAATACATGTCATTTAAAATATATTTGTTTCATGTTCGTAAAAACGGAAGGCTATGAAAGATAATGGATACAATGTTGGTTCTATCAGGTGTAATTTTCCTTTCTTTCATTGCTACTTTTTGGCATTTCTATAAGTACAAGAATTTTTTTTATCACTAAAATGATCATTGTCTCTTATGATTCAAATTACATAAGTACTCAAAAGGCTATCAAACTTACACACACGATGCCTCACTTAGAATATCATTGGCATTCAGTTTAGGTTTAATGGATCAATGTGTGAAGAAATGAAAAACTATTGTGAAAAAGTATTTCTCAGATAAGTATGTTAATTTTCTTCTATCTAAGCCACACTCCACCAAGCTCTAAAATAATACAGTGAGGAACCTGGTGGACATCTTTTATTTTTTGTTTAGAAATCAAAAACAAAATTGTTGGAGTTAGTGCTCAGTTCTTCCTCCTTACATTTTTATGTACAGCATTTCCAAAGCCCTTCCTCCCCTAGTGCTTCTGTAGCTCCTAACACCCCAGCAGCACTGTTTGAGAGGGAAACTCTGATCCTGAGCCTGCTTGGATTACCCAGAGGGCCCTGCTTCCTCTCTAGTTAAGACAGTTTAGTTTGCATTAGCCTTATGAAATGCAGTGGCAGTGTGATACACACTATCATTTAATAAATGGACAGGAAGCAATGGTGTGGGAAGGCAAGAAGAAAAGGAAAATGGACTGCAGTCCCTAAGCCTTAGGTCAACTTGGACTAAATTATTTCAGAGAGACAAAAGTACAGTCAGAAAACAAGGAAACTGGTCAGAGAGAGCTCCTCAGTCAGCAAACAAGGACAGTCAGATTACGCCAGTTAGCACTGTAAGTAACTTTTCCTTGAACCTGCCATGGCTCAAGGTGGTGAGCTGAAACAGAGGGCAGCCTTGGCCTCCCAATCTCCTTAGTTTAGTCGAGTTCACCAAAGTGGAAAGTTGATTAGCAAAACACCCACAAATACATGCAGTTTTGTTGGAATAGCAGCAAAATCTGTAATGTAGAAAGCACTGTCTTCTAGGATGAAGTCTTTAGAAATAACACAACCTAATATTTCTATATAATTACTATTCAGTATTGTCCTTTATTAAGTCTACCTTTGTTCATAGGATATTGCTGGTATTCATTTAACTTACACAATTAATTGCTATGGTCAAAGAAAAGGAAAGCATATGCATAAGTTTTTAGTTGCAAAGTCAAGCCATATAACAAAATTCCAAACCTTGGGAATAATGAGAACACACACACACACACACACACACACACAATAACAAGGCAATATGTTTAATATAATCTAAAAGATAAAAAAAACAATGACATAAAACACAAATCCAAGAACATGTAGGTTTATCACACCCAGAGACTTTAATTATTTCAAAACATCTATTAAAAGAAAAACACCCCTACATGGGATGAGTGAACAAAATGCGAGTGTTTACTGGGTGTAAGTCACTAAAACAAAGTGACTCACAACAATCAGGTGGGAAAAGCTTGCCAGTTCCAAACTGGAATCAAAATTGTGCAACCTACAAACAAAATCTAACAGTTATAAATATTTATGTACAAAGTTTGTAAAACCAAATAACAAGCAAGAGACCTAGGAAGAGTGTAGTAAGAGGACTTGATTCATATATTTCTCGTGGCATAGTTCCTGGACAAAAAGAGGGTAAATAAGACCTAGACGCCTTGATGTAAAAAAGATCTACTCTGCATAATGAATTATGGTGAAAGCTGGAAGTAAGCCTTCTTGTCACAACCGTGTACCTGAACCTGAGACCCAGGAGCACTGCCAGTGTCCGAGTCTCTTTAATCACGACTCTAGTAGCTGTTTAGGAAACTGTCCTGGGTCCTGGTCCTCAGATTCTGAATTCAAGAATTGACTTGAGTCATCGTACAACCTAAGCCCAAGAGGGATGGATGAGAACCAGCATGGAGGAACCTTTGGTCTGCAGTGGATAAAAGGCCCCAGGCAGCTTAGCTCTCTGACATGGACTCAGAACCGCTACCAGCAGGATTCCCACAGCCTGAGATGACTCGATCGGGTATGTTACCTGCAGCCTTGTTCCTCCAGTGAGAAATTGTGGGGCCAAATATTCAACCTGTCTGAAATGACTTCCAGTCTTTTTGCTACTTACCAGTGCTGTGATGATATATACCCATCCTTTAGATTTGCTCACTGAGCATTTTGGCTTACCTCCAACAGTCTTTACCCTCTGTCAGCATTCCTCCATGAAGTGGTCATTTATTCTGGAATAGCTACCAGGGTGACAAAGAAAACCTCAAAACATCCCAAAATGAAGCAATGACATTGTTTTCTTAATACATTTCAACAACAATAAATGGACAAAAACTGAAAAACAAAATATCTCGCTATCTAGAATATAAGTTTCTTCTAAGATTTTGACTAAATGTATGGAAAAGATGGGTGGTAACCAAAAGAAAGATACATTATAGCAAAATACCTACAAAGTAATACAATAATGCACTATGTTGCACTAGGAAGGACCAAGTGCATCCAGAGAAAGATCATGCCAATTAATAACTACATTATCAATTATAAAGAAATAAGCACCCATGTATCCAGATCAAGGACTTAGAAAAATAGCAACAAAATAAGTCTAATATATAAAAAGGTAAACAAAATGCAAGAATCAAAAAATATAAATAGAGAAATTTTAAAAAATTTAAAAACATATCCCAGGGCTTTATGTATGAAAGAAATAACAGACACAATGAAGTTCACAAATCAATAGCTAATTTCTTTAAGGAAAATAAAAAGGGTTGGGGTAAGCAACAACTTTTGAACACAAGACATGATCAGAAAAATTAATCACAGAAATTCAGGAAACTTAGATTCCTGAGGATTTTTAAGATTAAGAAAGTAATTTTGAAAACCTAGGCGATGCAAATGACTTCCTAGAAAATTAGAAGTAACTACTGAACTGCGAGACTAACACATGAATAGCAATTTAGATAGAATACTTAAAAGAATCAGGGGAACTTGTCAAACCGAAGTAAAGAAGCTATGTCTGCCAGCCGGGACCCTCCTCCAGCAGCCAGCTGTGCAATCGGTCCAGGACTGAGATGCAGGTCACCCTAACCTAACCCTACCCCTAACCCTACCCCTAACCCTGCCCCTAACCCTGCCCCTAACCCTGCCCCTAACCCTAACCCTGGAGCCAACACCACAGTAGAAGCATTGGCGTCACTTCCGCCCCGTGTTGCATGGTTTCCGGCGGGTCTTCTCTGCACGCTGTTGACGCCTCTCCTGGTATGGACACTGGGCTGGCAATTCCGCTAAACCCTGGTGAGACAGACACAGATCCCCTTCACTCTCAGGCTGCGGAAAGCCTGTTGGTCCTCCTAGGGTAACATCGTGCATCTGGGGCTTTGCAGGTCACCCCTACCCCTCGCATAGATATGTATACTTTGCTCCACCTTCCAGGCAGCTCAGCAATGGTGCAGGATTTCGGTGCTGTCTCTCTTTCCCTTAAAAGTTCAGAACTTGTGAGAAGACTTCAGTCCCACTCCACACGTTGTAAACAGAACCGAGACTTTCTGCAATCTGATTGCCGCATACAGGAAAGTCAGATGACTTCGGAAAACCAAATCCTAGCTTGAAGGGAGAAACAGTTACATTGCATAACCGTCTTTATTTCCTCTGGGAGTCTCTGAAGTTGGTGTGAGGTAAAGAAAATCTCATCCAGAATGGTGTAAATTTTGCTCTTTCTCCCTTTTCTAGAGTTTGACGAGCCCAAGTTGACTCAGTGCAAGGAGGCGTCTGGAACGCTGGTTTCCAACCAAGGCATGGCTTTGTAGAAACCAGCTGGTGCTGGCTGGTGGTCCTCCTGCCCTGTCCTCTATTCTCTGAATCTTCAGAGTGATGTCAAACTTAGGGAATTCATCGCTGTGCTTCCCTGGTGTGGTCAACCTTGCTCAACACAAGCTGACACCCCAAGACCTCAACAGGACAGTGGATACTGCACCCCATGCCTTCTCTGCTTGTCTTCTCAGTGACCTTCGTGTCAGAGTCACAGTGTGCAGCTCTCCTGGTGCTGTGTGTCTGCACTGATCTTCCGCTGTGAGGAGATGGCTGCACACCTGCCTGCTGAGGCCACCGGATGCCTAATGTTGGGAGACCGGGCAACACCCTGGCTCATTAACAAGGTCATCTAAGGTGAAACTACAGTGCCAATAGCCAGGGTCATGCTGGACCTGAGTCCCCCAGTCATCAGAGAGGACTGGTAAGGTTTTCAGCAAAGTCCTCAATCACAAATTAAACCTATACATTTATAATTAAGTGGATTATTTCAAAGCAAAAGCAATACATGATCAAGACGTACCACTTCCTGATTATTTCACTACTCTGTTGCTCTTAAGGTTACTCACTTGTGTTGCATTTATAGGATCCAACTACCACGTCACGTGACCCAGCTACTACAGCCGGATATGATTTGACGACTACACCTGATGTGACCCAGCTGCTACAGCAGGATGGGATACCAAGCTTTTCCTCTCAACTCCACATCCACTCACCTTGTTCCGAGGGCCTGGCACTGGTGAGACTACAAATATTTACACCATGGAGATTGGCAAGTCCAGTAACCATGGGCTTTATTTCTCTCTCCTAGCAAGCTCACACCAGCACCTTGCAGATCCATTTCTCCCCAAATGGAGATGGCTTTTCTTCTTGATAACTGGGAATCTAGAACAGAGCACTTTCAACAAGGTCACTAAGTTTCCCCTCTGCTGGAAGCTAGGTAACCTATCATGCAATATTCTTTCTGACACATAATCAAATCTCAGGTGTATACACAAACAAGGCCAGCTATGAAAAGAGCAGACAAAGTAATTTCAATGTGATCTTTGTCAACATATTTACTTTCCCAAATGAGCTTAGTTTAATTCAGTCAGGTTTTAAACCTCCAAGTAAATACTGCTTAACATGAATCCTGCCAGGATTCCTCCAAGACAAAGGAAAATATACCTCTCATCATGTTTCACCATAAATAATATAACCAAGAGAAACTGTACTCATATGATTCCTTTCATCTCAAGATTTATAAAGTTGTTTGATGTTAGATAACATCTAACTCTTTATTTCCATATTTTTTGATTCTTTGATAAAAATCTTAATTTTTATCCACCATGCAATTGAAAAGAAGAGTTCAAAGAAACTATAATCCAATTAGAGATGACAGCAAGGTGAAGAAGTAGTCTACAACACACAGTGCAAAGACAGAAATAAAGAGTGGTTTTATGAGTGCAAGTTTATGGATAAATTATGCACAGGTTCAATAGCCTTTCTGGTCCCCTACTTTCCTGTGTCTCGACCATTCCTTTTTGTTCTTTTGCTCTTTTTCTCCCTCTCTGGTGTGCACCTTCAGTTCTCCTGCTGGATGAATCCATCTGAATTGTACAGTGATGTCCCCCATCCCTCAGTTATTTCTCCTGGTACTGTGAAAACAAAGCCAATTTTAGCATCAAAGGGTATTTTCAAGTATTTTTCTTCACTAAGCAAGCTGTAAGAATCTTCAGCTATTTTGTTGCCATGGTGAGTAGAGTTGAAGTGATATTTCTGGTCAGAAACAAAAATCTATAAAACAAATGCTAACATGCAATGAACGCACAGTCATCATCACCGAGGGCAGGGAAGTTCAGTTCTAAGAGTTTCCTGCTCTCAGTGTGAAGTATGTGAGGCTGCCAAAAGCCAGGGTGTAAGAGATTAGGGGGCCCCCATTTTCTGCCTTTCATAAATTCACTTTTGAATCCAACTAAAGGTATAAATTGCACTTCATTTCAAGAAAGAAGTTGGAATGCAACTTCAAGATCATAGTATGGGGCAAACTGCAATTTTTCTGAGTACAGAAGGATTAGGTTTGACTGAGCCCTCTAGAAGTTGTTGCCTTCTATTTGACACAGCAAAATTTATGTGGGGATGGATTTTCCTATTACAAAGAAAAAAGGGAAAGAAAGCACAATAATCTTTCTGTGACAAAACTGTTTTAGGAGCAAATAGTATATAATAATGATGAGAAAATGCTAATATTTCCTATAATGTACCCTTTGTCAAGTCTCAGATACTGCATAAGTATTTGTAGAAAGGTGGCACATGAAAAGGTAGATTATAGATCTCGACACCTATACAATAAGCAAAGAATTTTGCTGGTCAGTGAGTTCCTTGGCTTCAATTGGCCGACTCCACCTCCCTTTACCTAGGGTGAGAAGTGGTGGTTCTACTGGGGACCCTGCGGCCATGGCCTAACCCTTGCTCCATCAGTCAATGGGCCTTCATGGATGGAAACGTCAAAAAACAGTGTTGTTGGCCCACCATGAGGCCTAGCAAAGAATTGTGAGTAGCAAATGTAACAGGAATAATTTCCAAAAATATGACGTGATGAAAAGACCCTCCTCCAAGACCCTCTAACAGGAAAGTGCAGCGAGTGACTGCTGACCAGGGTAGAGTTGCTTGTGGAGATCCCTCTCCACAAGTGCAGACTTCCCTGGAGGATGGTCTTAGTGGGCCCAGAAGTAGGGAGAGACCTCTGTGTCTTAGTCACTTTCTTGTCACTGGAACAGAATACATGAGACTCACAATTTAAAAGAGGAAATGTTTGTTTTGGCTCATGCTTTCGATCCAAAGTTGGCCCATTCCAAGGCAGAAAGGAATGTGGAAGGGTCTGGTGGAAGGAAGCTGCCCACGGCATGGTGGTTGGGAAGCAGGGTGAGAAGACAGGTGCTGTGGAGGGAGATGCAACCTCCCACCTCCATGACCTCGTCTACTGACCAGGCCTGACCTCCCCACATCAAGTCTGCTATAGGGACCCAGGGTCTACCCTCAAGCCCCCATACACCCACGAGGCTCCTGCGTAATATCTAGATACAAAGCACTCAACACTGGTCCCTGGCTTCGTCTCAGTAAGTAGAGAAGCCCCCGAGAAGTGGGAAGAGAACACGGCACATTTTGAGCAGTTGCACGTAGTCCTGGATCACCAGGCTTTGGCAGATTCCCATGATGCAAGGAACAGTAGAGTTTTCTGTCTTTAAAGAACATTTCACATTAAGAAAATTCCAGAAAGCAAATGTGGGAGTAGCAGCAGCAGGACCGCTGTAACACGTAAGAGCAGGGACTCCGTTTTGGGGGTTATGCCACAGTAGTTTTCCTAAACTGAAGGAGTCTGGA
Organism: Dolichotis patagonum; assembly: GCA_004027295.1. Taxonomy (NCBI): domain Eukaryota; kingdom Metazoa; phylum Chordata; class Mammalia; order Rodentia; family Caviidae; genus Dolichotis; species Dolichotis patagonum. The sequence goes on from PVJX010003351.1 coordinate 77,311, forward strand.
TTTCACCAGCCTAATGGTAGGAGGTCTCAGGTTAGAATTCAGATGGGGGTAAATAACTCAAAAAATCATTCTTCAGCTTAGTGTTTGCAAATTAATTCATATCAGGTCAGAAATGTAAATTGGGAGAAAGGGGAAACATACAGCCCAAAGTATCTTTTTCTTTTCTGTTTTAAAAATGTACTCAAAAGAGGGAAAGAAAAGGTATCATCGATTGAGGGCCAGGTGCTGTGTGTTCTTCAGTTTTCCACCCAGTGAAAACACCCAGACAACCTTCCCATATTCTTATAACTCTAGGACATCAACTCGACCCCCACCACTGAACTTTCTGTTCATCTCACTGAGAAAATGGAATCTCATAGAGGAGCAACTTTTCCCAAGACTGAGTCCCCACTACGAGCCTCAGTGCCCATGTGGTCTACTTTTCCCCCTCTGGTTATGGGTTAATCTGTGCTCCAAGTTAGTTACAACCTCTCCTTTGTACATGCACTAATCTACTCCGTGACAATCTCACTTTTCCATTCTACAATCTGTGTCCCAAACTCTACCTGACCTTGGAGGCTTTGCAGTTTCCTTGAACACTAGCAACAGAGACAGCAGCTCCCACGTATAAATCCCCATGCCTGAGACTACCACGCTGTGCGGGAGCTTCACCCGCAGGTGACCACAGCTCAGACACTAATCATGTAGCACAGGAGACACTTCGCGTAATCCAACTCCGGCAGATGCCACACAGAGGAGGACCAAATCCCAGCCAAGCTTTCCAGCCGTCTCCTGCCATCAGAGTCATGCCGACCAAGACAGACACATGTGGGAGAGTCAGATTTCCCCACTGTGTCCAAATGAGATTTCTGACTCATAGATCCGTGCACAGGAATAATGTTCCTTTATGCTACTCGGCTTTAGGTGGTTTATAAGGCAAAAAAGCAGGTAGCTGGAATGTTAATCCATATGTTTCAACCCATCCAATGACAGTAAATATCAAGGTTTCCAGAAGCTTCCGGTGGTCACAGCCTGTCTTCCTTTCCCTATTTTGGCCGTGTCTGTAACTCCTAAGGTGTGTCTGTAACTCTCCTTACATGCAGCTGTCTTCCAGACTGCACTGCAGGAGGTTTCTCTTCCTTCTCACCTTCTGGCTTTTAAGGCCCTATTCTCTCTATCTTCCTTGCTTTTCTCTCTTTCAATCTCCTTCTCCCTCTTTTTGTGGAAGTGTGTGGGGATGTGTGCACATATCACAGAATTTAATACTTACATTTCTCTTTTTATTTATTTCTAAGTATTCTCATTAGAATTCAGGATGTTGAAGTCCTCATTATTTGTATTTTCAGATTGACTTAAAATTTACTTATACCCTCCCCAAAAGAACCCCACTCAGCAGTGTCTTTGCAGTCATTGGTGGACATGCATAGAGTGACTAACAATTTGGGTTTCCACACAGTGTCCATATGAGGTCGAGCCAGGGTCTCCACATGCTCAGCTTCACTCTCAGCCTCATACAAGAGCCCTCTCAGGGCACTCTCTCTGGCCTCCTAGAGCTCCTCCAGAGTCTTAGTGGAAATCTCTTGGACATCATAGTGCTTTCATTCTGCATGTCCATAAGACCAGTACCATGTGGATAAGGTGCAGGTCTGCCCCTGGCTTGAGCAGTAACCTGGCTTCCTTGTGTCAGTGCTGCTGGGACTTCTCAGTGTCAGCACGGCTAAACTCGGGACTCTTCCTAGTTGGCCCAAAGACAGCTGGGCTTTCTGGAATTTTCATCTCAGAGTAAAGTCTTTCACTTTTGCACCTTTGAGTCTGCAAAGGGTGGTATCTTGCCAATTCTTTAGATGGCTTCGAAGCATCTATTATATTGTTTTGATGCCACATGCTTGGTTTCTTAATATTAATATTTTCAACAACCTTGCTCTTTGTGGATTCAGCTTGACAAGCACTTGCTTTTTGATTAAATTGCAGGCTTATCACATTGGCCTTTCCCCCACCCTGTTTCTCACTATAGATCTGGTTAAAAGCCACCTGCATTGCCCATGCTACCACCCAAACACTGGGTTGCCTTGACATTTTCTCTGCCAAGTTAACCACTTTCTGCAGTCCTCAATCTCAGTGTCTCACACAGTCTCAGGATGTGGGCAAAATGTGGACTAATTTTCTTTCTCCAGATAATGACAGACATGACCTCAGATCCAAATGCCAATGAAGCCTTTGTTCTGAACTGAAACCTGAACCTGGCCTTTCCTGTCACACTTCTATCAGGACTCTGGTTCTCAGCTTTGACCAGAATCTCCCACCCAGCTAAGCTTACTGCGCTGCACAGGGATTCTCTAGCCAGCCTCTCTAAACTTTCCTAAAACCCTTCTGCAAACTTCTTGAGAGGTTTCTAAACTCCACAGTCAGGTATTGCAGTACCAGCAACCCTACTGGTCTTATAATGGAGTCTGTGTCAGTCACCTTCCAGTCACTGAGCCACAACACCCAACACCCACAACTTACAGCAAGACAAGTTGCCCTTGGTTCCAGTTTGGCAGAACTTTCAGTCCACAGTCAGATGGCTCCTATGTGGCAAGGAAGAGTCTGGGGGTGCAAAGTGCTGACATCATGGCTTTCTGGAAGTGGAGAGGGACGGGAGGAGCTGAGGAAGGAGAGAGACAATTGTAGTCACACCCTTAGTGACACATCTCCTCCAACCAGGCTCCACCTCACCATCCTGCATTTCAGATATGATTCATCAGTGAACGATAAATCATCCACTGAGGAGCACAGCCCCCCCACGATACAATCACCTTCCACAAACATGAGACTTTGGGGGTACCCTCGAGATCCAAACCCTAACAGATTGCAAGAGCTCCATTTGTACCTATAAATTGGTAAGATGCTCTATAGGATTTAGGCATTCTGTGGTTTTCTCCCAGTAACTGTCTTGCAATTTTTGTTTAAATTTTATGCACATTTATTAACAAAATATTTCTAGAGAGTTCATTGTTAAGGTAGTATACATGGAGTGTTTTGTTTTGTTTGGTACCGGGTGTCAAACTCACAACCTTGCACTTGCCAGGCAGGTGCTTATGCCACTGAACAAATCCCCAGCCCTTCTATGTGGATTTTAAATTTGTCTCCAACAGTCTTTTTTTAAAGTAGAAATAGACTTTTTTAAACCTTAATATTATATGCCAATGTGTTGTTCAGTTATTGCTTCTGTTAAATTTTTCTGATTCCATAGTTTTTTGCATACAGGATGTTACTTACATAATCACGTCCTCTATGACATAGGAATCCATGCCACACTAATCTTCTTTTTCTAACTTAATGCTGTTGGTAAGATTTTTCTGTAACATTTCCAATGGAAGTTACAAGATTTTACACTCTTACCTTATTGCTAAACTTAAATGAAGGGCACTGGATACTTCAAAAATAAGTGCAATGTAAATTAAATATTTTTCATAGATTCTCGTTATCAAATTGAGAAAAATCTTCTATTATTTTGCTAAAACATTTTAGAAATAATAAATGTGTATTGATTTCTTCAAATATTTTTCTCTATAAATTTTTTGAACATCTTAGAGATTTCTTATATTGTGCTAATTTTGATTGACATTTTTATTATTAAACCTTGTTTCCTAGATCCAAACTAATTTTATTGTGATTTTTTATATTTCTGAATTAATTTTGGACTCAAACTGCTAAAACTTTGTTAATCTTTGTGAACATATGTTTCCATCCTCTATAATGTTCTTTTCTTCTGCTGTTTGAGATTAGTTTCTATGAATATGCAGAATTCATGATGCTTCTCCTCATTATCGGCTGAAAGTATATATAATTGGTATTAGTTATACAAAAAATAGTAGAAATTATGATGATGCCACTTGGGATCTGTGGTTATTTTCTGGCTTTTCCTTTCCTTTCCTTTAGGGAAAAGGAGATTTTTAATTTTAACATATATGCAACATTTGCACATTATCTTACTCTTCTGATATTTTCTAAAATAATCATGTTTTTTAGAAAGTTTTGTTAAACTTAAATTATTTAATTTAACATTGGTTTACTGAATATTCTTTAATCTTTTTAACATCTGGAGGGTCTGTAATGCTATCTTTTAAATTGATACATATAAAAATTTTTATTCTAATGTGTTTATTTTGCATTTATTCATTATTTTTATATTGTATTTTATCCCTATTGGTTTTAAATGAAATGGCTTTATATTAATTGTAGTAGCTGCTCTGAGAATCACACTAATGATGCCTAGTTTATCACTGTCCAATCCGAGTTAGGGTTGTACCTCTCTACAAAGGAAGCCAAAACTTCGCAGTATTATGGTTCTTCTTCCCCCTCCTTCCCTTCGCCTGCTGCTGTCACATCTTCCTTCCTTATGCTACGTCACCATGCTGTCATGGTTTTTGTTTAACAATAGTCAAACCCATACCCATTTTTTTTAAATGATAAGAAAAGTGACCTCTGATATGTAGTTACAAAGTGATAATTTTGAATATTCTTCATTCTTTCCCTAGTGTCATTTTGCTGTATCCTGAAAAAGTTTCTGTAGTGCTAGTTGTGGAAAATAGTCCTAATATTGTTTTCACCTTAAAAAGCAAAATCACTAAATATAAAATTTTACTTAAGTGATTCTCAGTCTCATCACTGGCAGGAGTGTCCCCTTAGTGTTTTACTCCATTGCTTCTCATGAGACGGCCACTGTCACCAGGCTTCCACGAGTGTGAAGAGTCCTTTTCTGCTTTCCTTTTAGATTCCTGCCTCCTGTTTATGTTTGCATTTGAACGGTGACGTGTGTTGACGTGAGTCTCCACACACACATGTGGCTTCCATTCTGTTTTTTCTATGCGGGGTTTTCTGTGTTTCTTAGATTTGTGGGTTGGTATCTTTTATCAGTCTTCAAGAACTTTGGCCGCTATCTCTCTGGATCTTTCCGTTTCATTCTCTCTTGACTTTATCTTTCTGGAACTCCAATTTCAACATCGTGAGTTCATTTGGTTTCACAAAGACCTCTGATGCTGTTTCTCTGCTTTAGTGTTGTAGGGATGTAACTGCTCACATTTCCCTTTATTTGAGTTTATGCATCACTTCCTCTGCATCAAATGGGCTGTTATTGACACACAATAAGTATTTTATTTCATAGTTTTGTCTTTTAGCCCTACAGTGTCTATTTAGTTTTCATTTAGAACTTTTGCTGAAATTGTCTGTTTGCATCTCCTAATTACCTTTTCCTTTAAATTAATCATCCTTGTCTCTGTCTTTTTATTTAGTTATTTAATATTTATTTAAATATCTATTGTTTGACACATACAAATTGTATGTGTATTTATAGTGTATAGCATAGTGGGCCCAAGTGGGCTAACTCAAACTAATTAATATTCACACTTACTTCACATGCTTATCATTTTTCATGTAAGGAATGCTGAAAATCTATTCTTCACAAATTTTCAAGTACATAATGTGTCGTTGTTAATTATAAATCTGTTATGTAAGATGATCTCTTGAACTCACTCCTCCTGTTTGCCTGGAATTTGTCATCTTGACTGCCTGCTCTCAGCCTGTCCTGTCCTCTGCCCCTAGCAAAGAGCATGTTATTGTCCACTCATATGATTTCAACTTAAGAGTCCATACCTTGCTGAGATTATGCAGTATTTGTCTCTCTGTTCTCAGTTTATTTTACTTGTGAAATCCATATTCTTTATTCAATAGATGGCAGAATTCACTAGTGAAGTCAGATTCATTCAAATTTCCAAGATTGATTAAAAGTCTAATGCATATATACACCTCCACAAGGAACACAAATATGTGTAAGTGTGCATATGCACTTAATTTAAATGCTTTATTTCATCCGTGTGTTGCTTCTTAATTCTAACCTGCAGGACATCTTTTATTCTGACCCTACTGTCTGTTTTATTTCTTGATCCTAGCTGCCATTTTCCTGCTCATCTGTATGTCTCATAATCATTATAGCATGCTAGACCGTTTGTATAAGGATTCAACGGAGACTAAACTGGGTACCTTTCTGGTTTCATTTTGTTTTTGCCTTCACAGAAAACACATACTTCCCCTAGGCTCAATCTGACTCTCGCAGCTCCCCCACGCGCTGGGCTGAATGGAGCTGGACCACTGAAAAGTTAATTAGTTTTGCTTCCTGTCTAGCTTCAAACACAACTATAAGAAATGCTTCAGTCCTTAAAAACCCTCAGCTTCCTGCATTTGTGGAGGGACTAAGCTTTTTATCGTTCACAAATTACCTGGGGCCAAGTGGGCAGGCAGCCTCGGTTAACTCAGCTGAGTTCCAAATGCAGGTGCAGTGGAGTTGTTTCCAGCTCTGCTCTGCTCAGCTCAATTAGCAGCATTTCAAAGGAGGAGAACTGTCAAGTCAAAGTGTGCTCTGTGTGCTTGTGTGTTGGAGTCTGTTCCAGTTACCGAGCAGATTTTTCTAGGCAGTAACACTAATAAGGGCTTGACGGCTTTCTCCTTTCCCTGTAAACACTTCTCCAGTGTGAGCAGTAGTTTCCTTCTACCTGTTCATGCATAGATTGAAAACCAGCCCAGCAGTTGTACTGGTCAGGGTTGTCCAGAGAAGCAGAGCCATAAAGTACATGGATACTTGTGTTATGTGTACCAGCTTCACCTTACCTAGGACGATTACCTAGTAAATAGATGAGGTTTATTTTGGCTTTAGTTTCTAGCAATTCTAGTCCAATATTAAGGAACCCCTTCTGTTTGGGCCACACTGAGGGAGATACTTCATGGAAGACAACATGGCAGAGAAAACTGCTCACCCCATGAGCCAGGAAGCAAAAGAGAAAAAGGCGGGCTGGGTTCTTTTGAAGGTGTCTCCTGAGGAACTCCCACAAAGTATCCACTCTTAAGAGCTTCCAATAACAGGACCCTGGGACCCAACCTCCAATGCAGGAACTTACAAAGAACATTTAGCATCCAAACTATTAAAAATCTATGAGAGATTTGTTCCATGAATGGTGCCATGATTCTGGAGGAACAGCACGTCCTATGATATGATGTCTCCAAACTGGATAGCTACGAAACCAGGGTGTAAGCCAGCTCATTACCAAAGGTCCGAAGAGCACGGAAAATGGATGATACATCTTAGTCCAACAGCGAAGGTTTGAGAGCTGGGCTCTGGTGTCAGCCCTGGAGTCTGAAGGACCAAGAACCAGAAGATCAGATGTCCAACAGCAAGAATGAATAGCTGAGCCCAAGGAAAGGAGAATTTGCTCTTCCTCCATCTTTTTGCTCCCTGGGAACCTGCAACAGATTGGGTGGTATCCTGTCACATCGCTTTGGGTGGACCTATTTTACTTAGTGTACTGATTTCAATGCTAGTCTATTCTGGGAATACCCTTGACAAGGCCCAGATAGATTTTACCAGCCTTCTAGTCATTCCAAGTCCCAGTCAAAATTTACACATAAAACTAGCCATCCCAGCAAATCCTTGCTCATCTGTGAAAGCTTTATCTTTTCTGGAATGAATTTGACTCAGATTTCTTTATTTTCTACACAATGTTGTTTGATGCATTAAAGTATGCCTTCTGTATTCAATGTTTTCTCCCTTCAGTGGGAGCCACAGTCTATCACATTATTATTACTATTATTATTATTAATATCTAGATACCTCCCAAAGACTCGTGTGCTCACAGGTGGGGCTTTTGCATGGTGGCTGGCTCATGGCTGTGTGACACTGGACCATGGCTGTGTGGTCCCAGAGGAGTCCAGCGATGGGTTTCTAGTGGGTGATGTTGGGAGCTGGAGCCTGGTGAAGACGTGGGTCACGTGGGTGGGAACTAAGGGTGTGTTCTGTATCCCTGCTCTTCTCTCAATGGCTGCTGTTTCCTACGCGCTCTGTCATCAGTGGTTTCTCCTCTGCCACACTGTCCTGCTGGGGAAAAGCTGACTGGGCACTGAAACCTTCACAGTCTGGGAGCCAAAATAAACCTCTTCTCCATTTATTTGTGAGTGGCAGATAGTTCTTCCCATCCATAAGGACGTTACTAAGGCACACATAAACCAGTTATTGTTTCCGTTGGAAAGTTGGCTGTATTGGACAGTTCTCCCTCAGGGGTCAGCTTTCTGCTGCTCTCCAAGGTCTGCAGCTCATGTGACTCATCTCCATTATTTTAGTGACTGAATGGTGCACCATATTACGGCAGTACCAACATTTAAGCAGACATTTGCTGCTGATGGCCATTCCTACCTCAACAGACATGGAGTGAGCATATTTGTACATATGAGATGTGTCTTTATCTCATATCTTTGTTTCACGCTAGAAAATTGTTACTACTGGAATAATTTAATCAAGAGAAATAGTAATTTTAACTATTCACAGATGTCACCAGATTATCTCTTTTTAAATACATCTTCCATAATTTAATGACTGATATCTGACCATCCCCTGTCACCGTCAACAGTAGGTATTCTCATTGTTTTGAATTTCTGCAGAATTTGCAAGGATAAGTGTCTGCCTCCATTTCTTTTAACTGTTTTGCTTCTTTGTCAAGTTGTAAAACACCTCTCTGAAGGCCATTTTGATTTGCCCGTACAGTTTGACATTCCACTGGTTTTTGTTCCTTATTCACTTGACAAACTCTGGATAATGTGCCTGTGTATTTATTACCATTTCTTCATCTCTTTCCCCTCCCAGAACAGGTGCTTCTTGACATAAAGTGCAAAATCATATTAACCATCTTATATGCTGGAAAATCACAGTGATTTGCCTAAAAGTAACATTCTTTGACTAAACAAATAAAGTTAACACAGTAATATATTCCATGATTATTCAGGTAACATGTAATATGTACTCCACCTGTTCCATTATACTATTGGTCAGTTTGTTAAAATAAATTCCAATCTGCTTCATCTCATATGTCAGAAGCTGTGTCAGTGTTTCAAAGGAACCTCCATCATCCTCACTATGCTATGAATCCCCTGCCTGGCCACCTGGACTTTGTCATTGGTGGCAGAAGCATGACCTGTCCTTTATGAGTGACTCATCTTCTTCGAGATCATCTTTTGTTCCACCTTACTCGGTAACTGTGCTTATTCATAACATGCTCCTGACATAAGTAGCCCTTCACGTCTGAATCTGATCAATCTAACTATTTAGGGTTTGGACAAAATACGAGTTTTGTTTACCAAATATAATTAGAAAACAAAAAGCGCTCTTGTGCCAGTGTGCATGTGTATAGATGGACCCCAGTTTCTATACATTGATTCATCATTGAGAGCCAGACCTGACGCCGCAGTTGGAAAGCTCCACTCTCCGGGAGGCCGCGGCCACCGAGGCAGCTGTCTTACTAAAAGTGGGTCTGGAGGCTCAGGTGCTGATTGCTGTCATTTCCCCCTGGAGCTGCTTCTGCTGCCAGTGAGTCACAGCCACTTATGTGCCACTAAGTTACTGAATGGTACAGAGAATGAAAAATCTCAGTATTGCACAGTTCTGGCTGTGCAGAAGACAAAACTCTTTTCTATAACTTGAATTAATAGTTAAGTCAAAGCTTTTATTATCCTCAGACACATATTTTTTAAAATGCCCCCTTTCATGTTAGGACACAGATAAAGGATTTTAGAACTGGAGTCCAGGAGAGATGGAGATGAGATCGAATATGCCCCTGATGTCTCTTATTTATTAGTCCACACCTCATTTTGAATATCCCCTTCACTGTGGTAATGAGTGAGAAATTACTTATTGTCTGAATGGATGCAAAAGAGATAAATAGAAGAAGAAAACAAAATACAATGAAAACCAATCTCTCCCAGAGAGGTGGTAAGAACTTTCCTGTTGAGTCCTGTGAGTTATTTGTTTTTCCACAAATACTAAATACTAAAATAGATGCAGATTTTACATCAAGTCACAGCACTCTCGCTAATTTGCATGTGGAGTTCTCTTTTTAAATTGAAGAGTAAGAAGTAGCTTTACACAAAAATATGTGCATAAGACACTTGAAATATGTGGTCAGTTAATTTGATGAATACTATTTTCTCAATATTTGTGAACAAAAATGTACACAATGATGACTTGGCCATAATAACATCGGGAACTGGTTGGAGGAGCAGTTTTTTCAGCTCACAGTTTTAGAAGTTTTAATTTGTAGTTAGCTGGCTCCCGGGCAGCACTGGCGGGGTGGAGGGGCCTGTGCAGGAGAAAGCTGCTCACATCCTGGCAGAAAGAGAAGGGAAGAACAGGGCAGGAGACACATCCCTCCATGCAGCACCTTCAGTGGGCCCCTCTAAGCACCCCATCTCACAGCAGACTCCACTGCCGAGCTTGTTAGGGCGATAACTCACTGACGCACCCCGTGCCATTATGATCCAACCATCTTTCAAGAGTCATGCCTCTGAGCACACAAGGGTTCGCAGACCTTTCAGCTCTGCACTGTTACAACTGATTTTCCATCAGAATTAGTCCTTTTTGGTATGATAAAGCTGGCTATATCATGGAAATGTGTTATGTATCAGGACATCTTATTTATGACCACGGCAGAAAAAAAGATCTGTGGGGACTACTGTCTTATTGAGTATAATGTAATAGGATAAAGCAGCAGGCAGATATTTTGTTTGCAAGAGAGTATGAGTTAAGTAGATTTTTAATAAGCATTTTACCTAGGTGCATTCAGAAAGTTTTCAGGAAGAAATGGACAGGTGTACAACAGAGACATGTTAGTTGTATTTTAATTAAATATAAAAATTTTTATCTTCTATTCTGCATTTATGAAAAGTCAAGGTGGGTCATGCTGGGTTTTTCATGGTTGAATGCCTACAAAGAGCTAGGTCTGGCAAATGATCAGAGGAGTACAAAATACTTAAGTGCGTTTCTTACACTGTGAAACTAATATACTCCCAACCCCGGTATTATCTGCTAAATAAATATGGGGAAAGTTGGTGTAAACAAGTGAAGCAGATTTTCCTCATGATGGAATATTTTGCAATTTTGGACACAAAAGTAGGCAAACCCCAGGAAGCTGATATGATGTTCCACATTTGCCAAGGTTGTTAGACCAAGGGCTTTTTCTCCATTCCCGTTACTTCCTCAGAGTATCGTTGAGCCAGTGATGTAGCTCAGTGGCACAGTGCCTGCCTGGCAAACTCAAGAACCTGAGTTCGATTCCCAGTAGCAAATAAATAAATAAATAAATAAATAAATAAATAAAAAACAAAGATTATTGTTTAGGAAGCATTAAATCAAAATTTTGCCCTAAGAAGTTAAAACGTTGGGATTATAGGACAGTCAGAAATATAAGCATCCCAAAATTACAATTGTTTAAAAGTGTCATTGAAAAGTGAATATTGATATTTCTGTTTCTCTTCTGGCTATAAGAAGAGTTACTATAATTAATAAAACATAAAATATAGCAGTGACATTGCCCTTTTCTAGGGTATTTGTTATATTCTTTCTGGTATATGGTACAGGCTCTGAATGGGAAAATGTCCAGAAGGTGATTGGGAAATATTGGCAGCCAGACTGGAAATTCAGAGCTGTGCGTATCAGACACCCAGCCACAGAGCTGCTTGCTGAAGGTTCTGGAGCCCTTCTCTTCTTCCACCTTGCATAGGAAAAGTGAGAGGTAAAGACATGAAGCTACGAAAAATCAAACCAAACTGAGTCATAATGAGCCACCCCAGGCAGAAATTAATGGTGTGTTTATGTGTGCCTTAATTCTGGGAAGTCCTTGATAGAGTCTGGAATTAATATATTTCTGTCTATTCAAGGAATCAAAATTTCCCCTCATCTTGTTAGAGAATGGGTTTGCATTCATTCATTTCAAATATTATACTAGGATTGCATTCCTGAAAGGATGTAAGAATATCTGAATTACAGCTTCACCATCATTCTATTTTTTGTGTTGCTTTGACTGTACTTTCTAAAATTTTATTTAGATAGTTTTTCATCTTTGTATAGAAAATATATTCATGTGCAATTTCCTTTTCTCATAATGTACTTATTGGATATGTCTGTAACTTCCTGTATGTAACTTCAGGAAATGAGTTGATATAGGATTTCTTTCATTATTTACTGCAAAATTTGGTGTGATGTATTCCCTATATACTTGAAGGAATTCAGAGATGAAGTTATGTGTTCCTAAAGTTTTAAAATTATGAGTTGAAGTTTTTCAGTTAAATTGGAATATACAGCTATTCACTTTCCTATAGTATAGCAGAAGATGCTGCTCAGCCAGTATACTTCAGTCTGTTGGTTGCCCAGGTAACAGTTCTGGTTACAGTTCCTGTTATGTCTGTCTCCTAGAAACAACTAGTCACTGTGATGCACCGCTGGTCACTATGGTGCATATTATAAGAACCAATCCCAAACTGACAAGCCATTCTGCCCCTGTGCTTTCTGCTTGCTTGTCCCATGTAAGCCCTAGAACACCAGAGATCAGGGTCTTATATTTTGAGTATTTGGGGAATGATCCCAATCAGTGCTGGTTGACGTAAAATGAATCTGTCTTCAACTTGTGGGTGTCATTTTGGTATTACTGCTTGCCATTGCAATAGCATATTTGATAGGTTTTACCATTAGGGAGTGTGCACATGTCCTAAACTTTCAAATGTATAAATATAATTGTGGGATGGTCTTTTCATTTTCCTGTTCATGCTTGTAGCATCCATGATAATATTTTCTTTGAAATTCCTAGGTGGGTGATTTGTTGAATAGCATCAATAATGCAATCATACATTTTTTTCAAAGCACTAATTCTGATTTTGTTTATGCTTATTATATTTCTCTGTATTACAATGATTTTTTGGTTTTATTTCCATTCATTTCTTTCCACTTTCCACTAATTTAAACTATGTGTTAAGAAGAGTATATATGCCTATGCATTTATAGATTTGCATTTCTTTCTTCATTGTTTTACAATTTTTCTTGAAGAGCTCTTCCACCTCTTTCTTTTTTGAAGCTAATGTGGCTGTTGTTTTTCTCATTTATTTCTCAACAGGTTTGTTATTGGTACATAAAAAAAACTACTCATATTTGTATGTTGATTTTTGTGCCTTGTAACTTGCTGAATTTGTTTATTACTTCTAAGAGTGTTTTGATTTGCATTTAAGTGTAGGCAGAGTCTTATAAGTATAAAGTCATATTGTCTGATGAGTTGAGTTCACTTTTTTCCTACTTGTATCTGTCTGTTTGCTGTTTAAAATTTCAAGTAGCATGCTGAGTGAGAGTGCCATGAATGGAGTCTCACACTAGATCAATCGGTGTAACTGACATTTACTGATTTTTCTGACTGGATGACCCACCTATCGTGGGAGTGGGTTACCCCATTATACTGCATGATGCTTGTTTTATGAAATTGGGTGCACTCATGTACGGTGCACATATATTCACAGTCACTACACATTTTGGTGAATTTTTCTGTTTAGCAATACATCATGACCTTTGTCTCTATGAGCTAACTTTTATTGAAGCTTGCTTTGTTTAAAATACATGTAGCTATTCCTGTTTGGCTTTCTCTCTCTCTTTCTCTCTCTCTCTCTGCTCCAGGTATTGTTCCCCAATCATTCCCTCTTAGTCTTTGTATACCTTTGCCAATAAGGTATGTTTCTGGCATCAAACAGTTGGAGTTTGATTTTAATCCAGCCTGCTGTGAGTTTCAGTCAGAGAATTATGACCTTACCTTTACAGCCATTATTGAAAGATACTTACTAATTTCTATTGTTGCATTCTTTTTCTAATATCTATTGCTTTCTTAATTTTCATTGGTTTAGCTGTGGTCCTAGTGAGATGTACTTTTTCCCAGTGTTCTTGTGATTGTGTTTATCCTTCTCTTCTGTGTGTAAAATTCCTTTCAGCATCTTCTACCATGGTGGCTCAGTACTCATGAATCCATTCAGTTTGTTTCATTGAAGTTAGTTGGAATGTGTATTAATTTTTTATTTAATATTCTAATCTCCTTTTATCAAAAGGACCATGCTCTATATTGAACCTCAAAATAAGCAGGAATAGGGCTAGGCATGCAGCCCCACTTCTTGAACTATCACTGCTTTTGCACTACCTTCAAATATTCCGCTCTCTCGCCAGGGTTTTCCTAGCTGTGAGCACAAACAGTCTCTCCCAAGCAATACAGGGGGTTGTATAAAAAGAGAAAATCTCTCTGAAATCTATTGAGTGAAATGAGTATGTGTTTTCCAAATCTTGGGAAAGATACAGATATTTAAGTATGGTATGCATAGAGAAGAGGAATGAACAGAAAAAACTCTCCCTCTGTCTTATTGTAGTTCAAAGGTCAAGAATACAGAACAAGAGAAGAACATTGAAAATTATAGGAAAGAAATGCCAAGTCAGTTATAAAGGTTGATTCATTGGGACAACTGAAAAATTCTCATCAGAACCTCTATTGGCCAAGAGGATACAGAGTGATGTATTTCAAGCTCTAAAATAACCACTGGCCTGGATGAGTGGAATGGACTTGCTCTTTGCTTTTTCAGTCTCTGTGTAGGGAATCAGAAGTCAAAATAGGGCACACACGTGATCTTTATTCAATAGGCCACTTCACATTCGGGGACATTGTGCAAAACTCCTGAGGTCTGAGCTGTAACTTCTGGGAACTACGGTTTTCTAAAAGTGGTCAACAAACATTGGGATATGGTGTGAGTTCCCTAGAGAACATCTAAGCCAAGCAATGAGAAGAAACCGTCCAAGATGCAGTGGGAGCGGCTCTCACACCAGGTTCCGGTCCCCTGGTGTCAGCAGAAGCACTATAGGAAATATAGTGCCAAAAATAGGAGTGGAGAACTTCGAGTTGGTGTTGCAATCTGTCACTGAATTTTTAGAGAAATGACAGGCCTCAGGTGGAAGCGACAGATATAAATGAAAAGTTTTCCAGGGCTGGCATTAGGAGTTACGTCAGGGCTGTCACCTTCAGGCTCTCTCTGCTTCAAAACTGATACACGGTGCGCTCCAGTTGGTGGGAGAGGACAGGGAGAGTGGCTAGGGTTTGAGGTCAGTCTTCTCCCAAGCAGCAAAGGAAGGAGGAAATGCTTACAGTCAGACACGCTGTGGTGCAGTTTCAAAACACAGAGCTGGACAGATAAATCCAAACCTAAAAGTCTTTCATGAGAGAGAAGATTACCCCTCCATCCTTACCATCACTGGAATTAACTGAGAAGAAATGAGAGAGGCCCCATTGAAAGGCAGAAGACAGGCGTCCACAGTGCTGGACCAGCAGAATCGCTGAGCTGGCCTGTGTAGCTGGGGGCGCAGGTGTCTCTCACCCTGGTGGGGACTGTGAAGATAAGGCATCTCTCTGCCTCAGTTTCCATGGTTAGACTTTGGATGTAGACTGGTGGTTTGCTCCTAATGCAGATAGCTAGTCAAATAAAGGTGGCTTAGTTACTTTTCTCTCATTGCTGAGACAAAACACCCAAATCCTGAAGTTAAAGGCAGAAGGGGTTATTCAGGCCACAGTCTGGAGAGGTTTCTGCCCGCAGTTGGCACCAAGGCAAGGAGGCGTGTCGGGTAGGCACTGCCAAGGGAAACAGTGTCTGGTGCTCACAATAGGGCAAAAGCAGTAAGGCAGGCAGACAAGGCTGGGCCCCTTTGCTTTCTGTCCCTTACATGGATGCGCCCTAGGGTGAGGGCAGCACCGGCACCCTTAATTCCAGCCAGAACTATGCCAAACCAATCGGGGTTTCCGAATCGCATGTCCTAAGTCCCAGCCCCACACATTCTAGATTCAGCCACCTCTGAAAAAGCCCTATGACCACATGAGGCTTTGGGAGGACATGCAGACAGTCGATAATGAAAGGGAAAGATTGAGCCCATTTGAAATTTCCATCTGTGAGTTTAGACTACAACGAAAAACACCACAGCAAAGAACCTTCTAAGTAACAGAAATATATTTCTCACAGTTTGGAAGCTGGGAGTCCGACAGTCCAGGCTGCCTGGCTGGATTCTGAGGAGGGCTGCTTCCGGCTGCAGATGGCCGCAGCTCAGTGGGTTCATGTGGCACACTGAGAAATCCAGGGAGGTCTCTGGGGACCACCATGAGCACCCCCTTCAGGAGAGATCCACCTTTTCGCCTAATTGCGTCCCACAGAGCCCTTCTCTTCTGGCTGCTACATCGGTTTTTAGGACTTTAGCGCACAGATTTTAGTGAGGGACATACAACATGCATTCTCTAACATCATCTGACTCCTAAAAGAGTTCAGTAATGGTAAAGGGAATTCTAGGAATCAAAAAGTAACTGTGTGGAGGGGCTTATGAAAGAGATGCTTATTCTGTGTTACACCCTGGTTCTATCTCTTTACTTCTGGCAGCTACCTAAGGCTTTGCCTAACTTCTTAGCTTCTCAGCTGCTGCTTTCCAAGAACTACAACTGTAAGCTGCAGATTTCAATTTGCAGTATTCTGATGGGAAAATTGTCAAACAAAAATCACTGTCAATTTTTTGAATTTTGCTTTTAAAAATATTTTTGGGGCTAAGGGTGGCACTCGTCTGCAATACTAGCTACCCAGGAGGCTGAGGCTGGAGGCTCTCCAGTTTGAGGTTAGTCTGGGCAGTTGAGCAACACCGTATCTGAAAATAAAACCTAAAATTTAGCTCAGTGATAAGCAGTTGCATAGCGTGTTTCAGGTCCTGGACCCAGTTCCCAGAGCTAGAAAAAGAAAAATTGGGATGTAATCAACTCGCAGATTTTTCCAGAACAGTCTCTTGTATTTTTGTAAGGATACAAACTGTTGTCTTCTATTATCTTTGGTGCACATTTTCCATCTGCTGTCCTTGAGATTTTAAGGCTTGTCTAGTATTTTTTCCATTTAGCCATTTTTATGTACCTTTAAAATTTGTACTATGAAGTCTGTTGTTCCAATTTATGACTCTCTGAACGTTTTACATTCATGTCCTGGAAGATTATGGACTTTTCCCCATTCTGTTTTAGTCAGAACCTCAATTTATCAAATTAAAAAATAGAAAGTTCATCAGAAATTCTCCTCACCATACAAGACATCCCAAGTCACACTTGCAGAAGCTCAGAGTTAAATTCTGAACACTGCCCGAGGTCTCAGGCTTCGATTTGTTCAGGTTCTCCCTTGCTTTTATCAAGATAATTTTCACTGTCTTGTTGCTTATGAGATCTAGTTTCAACAACTGTACTTCACCCGGTTACTCATGAGCTGGAGCTCTTTAGCTCTCCATCCACTAAATACTTGAATTAAAGATTTCTAATTAATGTGGAATAAAATTGAACCAATTTTTGGAGAATGCATTCAGAAAATAATTTAATAACTCCACTACAGCTTTGATTTAGATACCTTATTTGCAATTTTGATTGGTTATTTCACAGTCATGATTGTTTTCTTAATTCTTCCAGATTAATATAAAATTTTACAGTATAGTTCATTCCCTTTGTAGCTGTGTCTTGTGTATTTTAAATATCTGTCCAAGTATTAATAGGATTCTTTCTTCTTTCCACTTGCAATAGATTTTCATGGACTAAACTGTATTCTATTTTGGTGTGTTATCCCATCCCAGGAGGTGGAGACACAGGGATGGGCTAGTGGAGCTTCTTCAGTTTCCAGCTGGCAGGCTTGTGGGTTCCCTCATCTGTTGTTTTGCTGAGGGATTCAACTTACGGGCCTTGCTTTTGCTCCAGGAAGCCATTTCTTGGTTTCTGTAAATCTTCTCCTCTCCTCTTTTCTCCTCTCCTCTCCTCTCCTCTCCTCTCCTCTCTCTCCTCTCCTCTCCTCTCTTCTGTCTCTGCTCTGCTTTCCCCCCTCTTCCCTCCTTTCTCCTCCCTCCTCTCTATCTCATCTCTCTCTGTCTTTGTATCTCTCTCTCTCTCTCTCTCTGTCTGTCTCTCTCTCTCAGAGAAGAGGTCAAATCTAGGTCTCACACATGCTAAGCACTCACTTTACCACTTAGCTACACCCGAGTCAGAGGGGGTGTAGCTAAGAGCGTTGATCTTTGTGATAGTTAATTTCATGTGCCATGGGAAATCAAGATATCTGGGAAAGCATGATTTCTGATTCTTCAAAGATGCTTCCAGAGAGATCAGTATTTGAATCAGTACAGCAGATTGAGCTCTCCAATGTACAGGCACCCTCTAACCCATGCAGGGCCCACATAGAAAGGCAGAAAACAGGAACATTCTCTTTTCTCTTTGCTGCTCTCCCCTGAAACAAAAAGTCCATATTCTCTTTTCTCAGGCCGCACAGCTCCAGGTTCTAGAACCTTCACCCTTTGGAATTTACGCCATCAGTTCCTTGGTTGTCAGGTCTTAGGAATCAGATTAAATTTCTCTTCCCAGCTTTCCCAGTTTTCCAACCTGCAGATACCCTAGCCTGCGACTTCAAGGTATTGATAATCAGTAAGGCAATATCCATAAGAAAGCTCCTCCTATCTCCAATATAAGTGATCGAAATACACAAGGAATGTTTAAATAAACTTCTGTTCATGACTCCTCCTCACTTTGAACACCAGAATCCCATCCTTCTTGCCACTTTGTGAAGCAGTTCTGGAGTCCTCTGTTGTTAGTGTCTTTAGGGAGATGTGAGAACAAAGGATGGAGGCTGCCCCTGCTGAGTGTCATCAACGGGAAGGCAGCTCCTGAGAACACAGCGCTGTGCCCTCTTCCACTGCGTCCACCGCACTGCTTTACCCATGGGATCTGGCACCGTGCAACCTCAAGTTCTTTCCAGAACTCAAGATGACCACAGAGGATAAATGTCAGCCAGGACAGTGTAAGTGAAGACTGTCTTTCCCTCATATCTTTGAGGGTCTTTGGACATCATCTGTCACCTCAGCTTGTGGAATGTGCCATCAGTTTTCTTTTCAGCATCCTGGATTTTTTTATTTTTTTTTTCAGAAAGAATAGTCAAAATATTCCAAAATTAATGCCACCAAAATGATTCCATGCTGAGGATGACTCAAAAATTTCAATGAGATGATGTGAAGTTGAAGTTCCCACTGCCTTTCCACAACACAGTGGCTTTTATTGGTTTTTTCAGATTGTTCACCAGCATAAACATCCATGTGCACATGCTAGTTGCTGTGGTCTGAATTGTTTTCCCCAAGAACCTGTCCTTGAAGTCCTAACGCTTGATGTGATAGCATATGGAAACAGGGCCTTCCAGAGCTAATTAGGCTCAGATGTGACCCTCGCAGTGGAGTTAGTGGTCTCATTGGAAGTGACACTAGAGGATCTCCTTCCTCGCCTTCCCCACGTGAAGCCCAGCATGAACTCACCTCTGCCAGCCCAGAGGAAAGTTCTCACTGGGAGTCAGCCTGACCTTGATCGTGGATGCGCAGCTCCAGAACTGTGAGAAATAAGACTCCTGGTGTCTTCGTCAATTTCTCTTCTGCTGGGACGAAATATTTGACACCAACTAATTAAGGGGGATTTATTTTGACTCAGGTTCCAGGGCCTAGTCAGTGGCTGTAAGGGAGAAGGTATAGCATAGGGAAACAGACAGGAAGCGGAGAGAGAAGGGAGGAGCGGGAAAGGGGCACCATCCCCTTCCGGGTCATGCCCACAGTGACCTGCCTCCACTGACCCCATTCAAGGCTCTAACAGAAGTTAGTGTCCATGACCCAGTCATCGTCCAACAGCCTCACTGATGGCTCTGGGGGCCATAATGACATAAGTCATAACTGCAGTGAAGCCACCGTGTCTGTGGCATTTTGGTGCAGCAGCCAAGCCAACTAATACCCTCGCATATTTGCGTATTTACTTTGCTCAGTCATCTGTGTGCCTTTTTTTCCAAAAATGTTCAGAGTTTTAGAGGTTACTCAAAGCCATGGAAAGTTTATATTTTAATCACAGTTAACTTGCAAAATCATTGTATGAACTGACACTGAATTTACTAATAAGGACTTCATATGTAGCCTTGAATTCAGTTCATCTAAAATATGTGATACCAAAGTTCTCAACAGTCATATGTAGCCTAAAAATATTACTGGAACTCAAATAATAACATCATGTCCAATATACAGTGATGTATTGTAAGTTTTAGTTCAATTTGTGTCAATCTCTAACCCCTGGAAACTGTTTCTAGACCATTAGAATTCTGAAAGTTTTTTTTTTTTTTTTTTTTTTTTTTTATCCGTACCAGGGATCGAACTCACGACTGCCTGCTTGCAAGGCAGGCACTTATGCCGCTGAGCTAAATCCCCAGCCCCAAGTTTTTTCTTTTAAACTACTTTTTCTTTAAGTTAAAGTTACTTAAAACCTACTCCTAGGATTTTTTCTGTTGAGATTTTGCTAGGTTTTGGTCTCAAGGATAATTGAGAGGCTTTGTGTTTGTAACTTGAGTGGCTGCAGCAGTGCTATCTGTGTGTGGGCTTCAACATCGTAAGACACAGAATAGGAGGCTGGGGAAGCTGTGGGTGTTAAGGTCCTCATCCAGTTCATGCTACTTTCATTCTTTTGACTCTGTGTGTGGCTGGGTCATCAACTGCAGGCCAATCAGGCAGGAAACACTGAAAACGGAAGAAGCCGAAGGCCTCCTCACAGAGAGATCGTCCCCGACGTCTCGAAGAGCATCAAGCCAACAGCAGAGGAAGACATTTTGTCTCAGTCGCTGTGATAAAAATGTTGGCAGCAAATAACAATGGAAATAATAATGCATTTTATTATTTATTCTCAACTGTATGACTCCAGAGAATGAAGTCTTTATTTTCTGGTGGCCTAAACCCCAGACGGGAACTGAGTGTAGACTGACTTTATTTTCGGTGCTTCTGGGGGAGTGTTCTCTCTCTCTCTCCATGGGTTTCTAACTAGATCTCTCCATTTTATTTTGTTATGCTGGCCAAAAATAGACTGTGGAGACAGGAAACTTGGTAAAGTGAATGGCAAATATGAAGTATAAAATTTCAGCTAAAAACTTAAGATTGTAAATTATTGTCTCTCATTTTTCACACAGTAACTGCCTCAGTCGCTGCTGGAAAGCACTGCTGTTTTTGAGCAGTTCCGGGAAGCAGTGTAGAGATCCAGGCTACAGGATTTACTAAAAGCCTAACAGACAAAGAAGGGAAGAGGCTTCATTACCGTATGATTCCACTTACACTAGGAACCTAGAGTCATCAAGTTCGCGGAGGCAGGAAGCAGAGCCCTGGTTGGTTTCCAGGCCAGGGGAATGTCCTGGGAGGACTGCTGGTCAGTGCACGCAGAGTTTCAGTTTGCTGTTGAAAAGAGATCTGCAAGTGGACAACGATGCTGGTTGCTCAGAGGTGTGACTGCATTTGACACCACTGAACTGCCCCCTAGCGATGGTTAGTACATGCATGGCACCACCATCATAATCAGAGAAGAGATGTGAGTATTCCATAGCTCTATCCCTTCCTCGCTAGTGTCCTGTCTTCCTAATCTACTCATGTCTGCAACAGAGGTGCCTCCTGTGAATGCTTGGGGGAGTTTCGCCTTTACATTTTTCTATGTACATACAAGAGATGGAGCTAGAGCACTTGTAAACAGAATTCCAATCAATTTTTATTGACAACGATTGAGTTTTACACCATAAAGAATATTGCTAAAATCTTTCCATGTGAATTTTCTCGACTCTCCTTGTATATTTGATAGCCTCACCTTGTAGTAAAGATCACTACTACATAGTTGTTCTATATTAAAGGTAAGACCAGTTTCCCCTGCTTTTTATGTGAACCAAGCGTGATGTCTCACACAGCTCTACACACACTGCTTTCATCACATGTATAGATATTTCTTAAAGATTTAGTCTTCGGGGTGGAACTCGGGGCCAAAGACATACATATTTTAAATTTTGGTAAATATTGTCAAATACCTTTTCAAAAACCTATGCCACATTAAAACTGCATGCGTGGATTGCTAAGGTTCTAGTCACATATTCAGTCACAAGCAGGACCACTCCTTTGGGTGTCATGGTGTTTTCTGGGGTTCCCCACGGTGGTTCTCCCTTTCTACCATGCCGAGGGCAGACCTCGGGTCCTGGGAGCTCCAGGGAGCCTCTGCAGCCTCTCAGCTCCATTTTCCATGATTTTACCAAGGTGCTGCTCTTGTGTCTCAAGACAATATTCTCCTCCTAGGGAACTCTCCCTCCACCAGCTCTGCCTTCTGTCCCCTCCCGCATTTAGTTCAGTGTATCCTTCCTTTTTTCCCTCAGGAGACCCAGCACTTCTCCAATTTGATTATGCTGATTTGGCCCCTACTAAGAGGCCTGATGTCAGTGGGAAAGACGGGCCCAGACTCTGTGTTCTGGGCAGAGTGGGGTGTCTTACAAAGCAGAGACCTCTGTGCTGACTGAAGGCGGGAGCAGCACTGACCCGGAACCGTCCAGCTGGCCCAGTCTTCAGCTCAGAGGGTGAGACACGTCTAGGATGTCAGAGTGTGCTTGTGCGCTGGCCCGCGCTTGGGAATGCCAAGTGCCAAGGTCTGTTCTTTGCCCTCGCTCGCCTCATCTGTGATGCAGATCTGTCAGGGCCGGGGTGGGACGACCAGCTGTTTCTTCGTTTGTTGATTTCAGAGGATGGAATTAATGTGCTGCTTTGGAAGGGCTGTGTCTTCCACACTGGATGAAATTTTGGATTCGTTGCCCTATGTCTTTTTTTCCCCAGGGTACAGAACACCAGCCAACCTTCTATGGTCCTTATAGCTACCACTGCATCCACACCCCTCCGATGACCGAGCTATTCTTCAGCGAATGTCTCTGCACTGTCCCTTTTGGGTGCTTCATTGATACATTTCAAACATTGCACTGCTTCATGTGCAGTATCTACCTCTGGTGATGCAGCTTGCATTGCAGGCCAGCTGGCAGGAAATCCTGTCTTGTCCCGAATCCATTTCCTAGGATGACTTTGAGTACCATGCAAGCTGAGACCCTGGAAATAGACTCAGAAGCAGAGGCTTGCATGCAGAAGGTTTACTGAGGAGCACACTGGGAAACAAAGCCAAGGTAATGGAGGGGCAAGAGATGGCAGAGGCAGAGGCTGATCTGTGGCTCATTTAGAAGGCATGTTACACAGTCCCATCGGACCTCTGCACTTGGGCAATCCTCCAAAATTGCCCTATCAATGCAGTGGGGCAGAACCTTTGTTCTCTTCCACCAATTGCGCATTTAATGATGTGTTACTGGAGCAAGGAGCCCCCTTTTGGCTGAGGAAAATTCCCAGTGGGAAAGTCAGTGGTGTGGTGTGAAATATTCCCATACTGCCAGCAGTCCAGAAAATTAAAGCCTGCATCACGAAGAGAACATGGACTGATGACACGATAAAGTAGATTCTGAGTTGACACAGCTCTGAGTATAACTTTGAGGGATTCTGGAATGAATTTCTAGAATATTTTCTCACCGGTATGCCAGCCTGTGTGATCAGTGATGGACCTCTCTCCCTTTACCTCTGAAGTCAGCTTCCTCAGATGTAAATGCTGATTGCTGTTCCCATGGATTACTTGGGTGGTGTTTTCTTGTGCGCAGATTTCAGGCACGTGTTTGTTTGGGTGACGCAGCACACATTCTTTGTCACCCGTAGTTTGGCTTTGGAAAGAGCCAGCCTCCTTTGACTCCTATGTTTTGGGTCCAGAACAATGATTAGGATTTGGTGACATAAGAACGATTCACTGGTTTCTCCAGCGTATGCCTTGGAGATGGGCATTTAATCATGTCGGAGCCAAGTGAACACTGTGGACCTCTGGCTGGGGCTGCTATGAAGTTCCAGCTGCTGCCGCCTTCCCACATCAGCCTGGGAGCAGATCGGAGGCAGCAGAGTGCAGAGCGAAAGGCAGATGGCGAGAGAGGGTTGCCACCTGAACTACCCCATCCTGCAGCCACTGCCATCCTTTGGCATCTTAATTGTATGAGCCAAAAACCTTGTGGGTACAAATCTTAGATAGAGGATCAGATATTTAATTGAGAAGAATGATATCACACAATGTGAACTTAACTTCTTGGTTCATGAGTTTAGTTGAGCCAAGGTCTCAAGCTGGCCGTATCTTAAATTGGAACATTGGGCACTGTTACTTAGATGCAGAGTGGGCAGCTAAGCACCCCTTGGGAATATTGAGACTTAGGCTATACACTTAGCAAGACAAGGATTGATAAAAAAATTTTTTTTGGAAAGAAAACTCAAGAAATTCCAGTGAATGTCAAACAAAACATACCAAACCAAGGCTGAGACTAGCTTGTCCAACAACAGAGATACTCTGCTTTCAGCCCTTAACTGAGGGGAAGGAGATGAGTGCCTATTGGTCAGCAATGTCCATGTGAGAACACATGCAGCAGAAGTCACCGTTCAGCGGTGCCTTGGAAGCCGAGCCAGTACAGCGTCTGAAGGCTCAGCCTCAGCACTGGTAAGTGCGGCCCCTGCTGGAGGAGAAACCCATCGCCCTCATCCTGGAGGGCCTCCTGAGCATCTTAGGGCGCGGACCCAGAGCAAGGCCGGTGCCTTCTCACCTCACACCATTCATTCACAGTGCCTGAGCCACGGGCTGCACTGGAGCCAGGCCGGAGAAGGGTGCTTAGGAAACAGGAATGAACAGCTGAAACCCAGAGGAAGTGAGCAGAGTTTCTGACTTCCCTGGTATTCCGTGGAAGCGACCAAACCTCCTCATGATGAGAGCTTATTCATTTACTACTATTTAGTGCATATATATATATATATATATATATATATATAGTCTTTGCTTTTTATCATTTTAGCTCTGGAATTTAAATTAATTTTAGGGTTCCATATTGTTACCTCATTTCCTCAGGATGCCTGTGTCTTAGTTGCTTTACTCTAGTTGCTGGGATGAAATACCTGACACCCAAAGTTAAAGGAGGAAAGGTTTATTTTAGCTCACAGTTTGTAGAGAGTTCAGTCCGTGGTCATCTGGTTCCAAGGCAGGGTGGCATGGCAGAGGACTATCTCAGAGGAGAGACCGCTCATGGCACACGGCAGGCAGGGAGCAGCGAATAGCAAGCCTGCCTCCTTTCTGTCCCTACAATTCTATCCAGGTTGTCAGCCTATTGGCTGTTGGAATCCATGCCCAGGTCTGGGCTTCTGCCTTCTGTAAATTCACAGGACCTCACAGGACAACACTAAACCAATTAGTGGACTAAACCAGTACCATGCTTCCTTGATCCCAGCACCACATGCCCATGGTCCAGGCCCCACCCAAGGCCCTCTGTGAGTGCATGAGGCTTTGCGGGGGCATCTACAGACTACAGTAATTAAAAATCATTGACAATTCCATGCCCATTTCCACCGATTTCTAGATGTCCTGCAGATCTTTCTATTGTTTGATTTTCTCAGGAAATCTATCGTGCTGCCTTCTGATATGCTTGGTCATTTTTATTATATTTCAAATATTGGTATGAACCCATGTGCTGATAATTTGGGAATCTGGGTGATGTTATATTTCTCATCAAGGTTGAATTTTGCACTAGGTAGCCAGTTAGGGTAGGTAAGATCACCTCAAAGAGAAAGTAAATATTCAGACCTCAAGTTGGCTTTCTTGGTTTCTAATTCTCCTTCCTTTCAATCATAGGCATCTGAATCTTCCTCTTGAATAGCAGAGGTATACACCAGTCTCCTCAGCAGGTCCCAATCGCTGCGCTGCCCCCGATCCTGCTGCTTCCTGGGAGACCTCCTCCGTCACCCGTGAGTCCACAACTTCCTGAAGAGCAGCGTGGGCTGCGGCCTCCCTCTAGCTCCTTCATGGCTGCAGGCGGACAGATGCTCCTTATCTGCTCTCATGGCAACCAACCTCTCCTCCAGCACTGGGCGTGGCAATGTCTCCATGCTCACTGTCCACCGTGTGCTACTGGGAGTGTTTGGGAGTGGTCAGGTGTGTCATTTATCCTGGGTGGTGGCCACTGCAAGTCACATCTGTAGCCCAGTTCCCTCAGAGACCCTGGTATTGGAGTCCAAGTGACTGTTCTTTCCTTCTTCTCAGTATCTACTCTCTTCTTCTGTCACAGCATTCTGACATTGTTTGGGGGGGTCTCTCCTCAGTCCAGCTGGTGGTGCCATGTTAAGGTCACTCCCACAGTTTCTGAGTCGATGCCTGTTCCATCCTCTTTCTCATACATGTGGGGACCTTAACAGTGAAACTCAAACCATAGAAACCAGAGCTCAGAGGTTAGATAGGCCTATGCCTCAGACTGAGCTGAATATAGGCAAATACGATGCCAGCTGTGTTCTTGGAAATTTTGATAATAAAATCAATATATTCCTTTCTCCTGGATCAGGTTCATTCTGAATAGGTTTTCTTTGACTTGTAAATAAAATGGACTGAATTCATGCAAGCTATCTTATTTGTGGAGGAGAAAAAGCAGCCCATGTGGGTCTGTGTGTTTTCAAAGATTTAGGTGAGAAGCAGGCTATGTAGCTGTATTAGGAGAGATGTGGGAGATGCTACTGAACTACGATTTTTGCACATGTCTTCTTTCGCTCAATAAGTACTGGCATTTGATGTCACTCTGTTAGCTACTGTAAATACAAAGAGACATACTGCCCTAGAGGCACCTACAGCAAAGGAAACAAGGAAGGGAAAGGCAGCCTTATAAACAAACACAGACCACAGACCATGGTCAGGAACGAGGGCTCACTGCCGTCTTGTTAATTGGATGTGCACGACCCATAATGGAGTCTCAGGAAATTTGTGAACCCTGCACAATTACAGCAAAATACCGAGTGATGAACACATAAACCTATTTTCAGGAGACTGCAGAGCTATCATCAGAAAAGCACAGAGGTCCTTCACTCTGAGATGGGTAAGAATTACTGCTGTGCACAGCATTGTACAAACAGCAAGGAGAAAATTGATAATGATACAATTGCAACTGCGTTCAAAATGTGTTGAGGGCAGGTTCAGGTTGCTATTCCTAGAAAAGCACATAGTAGCAACTCAGGATGTGTTTGTTGAATGAACTAATAAATCACTAACTAGCTCTGTCTGCGCTAACCCAGGAAGGTGGGAGGGGAAAATAATGTACCATGTAATGGTACATTACATGATTGGAGAGAAATTCACATAGCCAATCAGGTCGTGAGATACTTGTTCTTTTGTGATACGTGTTTATATCATTTACACTGAATTTTCTTTATCTACCTTCAGACCGTAAGTGCCATGCAGTCCGAGAAGCACATTTACATTGTTCACCTTGAGCTAAGCAGATCAACACATTTACCTAGCGCTTAGTAGCTGTGGAAGAGGCAATGTTTCGTGATGAGTGGATTAATGAATATGCATTCCACAGTACGTTGGAACTGTAACCTTTTATGCTTTATGTTCATATACTTGTGGAAGATAGTGTATCAGTAGAAGCTAATGAATTAACAATATGCATATTAAATCTTTGAGTGGGTGAGAGATTTTCCATTGTTAAACCTCTACATTTTTTCAAAGAAGAAAGATTTGTGTTTTCGTGAACCTAAATCATGTAATTTATGTGATTTTTTTCCAGCAGTTTTGTCTTCTTTCATAGTCATGTCTACTCTTTGGTTTTTGAGCTCATTATTTTTATATGTAATGCCTTTATCACACACTACAATCTTACTATATATTTTTTTTTTTGGTTTCTAATTTTTGCTATTATTCATCCTTCCTTGGGTCATGTACACGTTGCATTAATGATCACATCATTAAAATATACTTAGGTACTTTGTTCAGTTATCATCAACTATATTGGTCAACTTTCTGTTGGACAAAAATATCTGAAAAATAAACAATTTAAAGTGGGGTGAGGAGACTTATTCCAGCTTGCAGTTTGTGAGAGTTTAGTGCTTACTCACCGAGCTCTGGGCTTTTTAGCCTGTTCTGAACCAGGACATCACGGAGAAGACAGTCTCATAAGGCAGGCAACTTCACATTAGTTGGCAAACAAAGTGAGAGACAGAGACAGACAGAGAGAGACAGGGAGACAGAGACAGATTCAGAGAGAGGCAGAGACACTGAGAAAGAGAGACAGAGAGATAGGGACAGAGACACAGAGACAGAGTGAGGCAGTGAGACAGTAAGAGAGGACAGAGATTCAGAGAGAGAGAGGCAGAGATGTGGCTGCTTTCCTCAGGAGCTCTGGGTGCTGCCTGCGCTCCTCCGTGGAAGCAGGAGGAGGCAGCAGCCCCTGGGCAGCTGCAGGCTGCCGTGCAGAGTGACTCCATTCCACGATGATCCAGCCAGGGTTCTAGATAAATTTAACTTGTCAGGTTTTGCCAAAAAGCCTGACCTGTGTTAGTTGAAGCCGTATGAAGCAGTTCAGGCTTAAGCTCCCATCCTGAAGCTAATCCATCTGGGTGACTCCGACGCACCCCAGTAGCGCTCCCATACTATTTATTCTCATGGAATGTAAAGATGAAATCCAAGAGCCACCGCCCACTCATAACACTCTGGTATTAATTTAGGTACACACTTATTTTAAGTTGAACACAAAGTGATAAATGCCCTTTCTCTTCTCTCAAATGTCAGAAACGAGGTTACTTTTCTAAGCATTTGCAGCACAAGATGATCACACGCACCATGGGGGATATACACACGAATACTGCACAACTTAACACTTTTTTGTCACCTACAAATCTTCCCCCCACCTCCATTAATGAGAACTTTTAGGGAACAATGTTCCTGGAACTCTGTGTGCTCCACGTCAGACCAAGCCACACGCCCTGCAGCACCGCTGACCCCTGCCCCTCTTTCAAAGGCATCTCGGGAATCACTTCTTTGATGCTGCTACTAGGAAAGTCTGAGCCAAAGCTGGGTGTGCGCACACACATTCTCAGCACAGTCCTGGGCAGCACCAAGCAACTTCTGTGAGGATGGTGAAGATGTCAATCTGCGGCATGATGCACGGTTTGCTGTATTTACATTTTATGAAAAATGTGTGCTCAGTGATTATGTATGCTAATTCTGAATCACAAATAATGTTAACAGTACATTCCCCTATACATGTACCTTAAAATGGATCTACATTATTTAGAGCATGGATCGTCATTCGACCAAATCCGACCATTCTTTCCAGCAGGGCCATTCCTGTGGGCAGAGGGAGCACTGGCTACACAGCGCGTTGCCAGGGTGGAATTAACACTCCTGTATGGCAATAGTGTTTCCACTCCGTGTGCGGAGTTGGTGCCCACAGGTAGAGCACACACATTAATTCCTTTCTTCATCCCCTCGCCTTCCCCTCCCTCCCACCTGCACCCATCTCTCAGCACCCTTCCTGTTTTACAATAGTACACATCAGTTATCTCTACTCATAAAGAGCCCGTGGTTTTCTTAGCTCTAACTTCAGTCCTTCTGAAGCAGGTCTTCAAAAAGAGACCTCCAAGTTTAGCAAGCCCATATCAAAGCTCACAAATCACTGAGCTGCAGACTAAGGGAAGTTTACAGGCAGAGAGGAGATTCTAGTTCCGCCCAATCAGCCCGGTCATGTCCAGGTGGCTCCTGGCTGTAGCCGCCCTGCGTTTCCTCACTCCTGGGGTTAACAGACCACCCAGAGCTGGAGGATTCTTGCTGGTGCCAAGAGTGAATCTACTTGTGTCTTCCAGAGGGGTTTACACCAGTGATGGCCTTAAGAGCTTATGTTTTTTAATAAATAAACTTAGATACATTTATGAGCTGTGTGCATGCTGGCCAAGAATCTTCACATTACCTGTGAGTTCTGAACACTCGTGTGTAATTCCTTGCTAGGTCAGTGTGGATGTAAGCAGAGTGTACTTACACATGGAGTATCAACCACTGTGTAGGAGCCCCAGTGAAGACGGTCTGCTGCGTGCACCTGGAACACAGCTCCAGTGAATACAAATGGGTAATGTACTTATGGAATGGGCATGTTTAAGTCATAGCTTTCTTTCACTAGTAGATATTTCTTGATTTGAATACTTTTCATAATAAAATCATTTGAAAGACATTAAATCTGAGGACTATGATTATATCACTTTTGTAATATTAAGGCAGAATAAGAGGGCCATTGTCCTTCCCAATCATAACGAATTTGCCCATTGAAATATGAGGAAAACTACAGATTCTCTTGTAAACAGGCATCAGCGGTACATCGAAGAACTCTAAACCTTTGGGGGAAATGTGCATAAATGACAAGTTGAGCCATGCGGACATGGTGCTATATGTGTGCAGGATGCCTCTGGAATGTTCTTGTACCAAGTACATCTTGGCCCTAGATTTTTCAGTGTAATCTATCTGCAACTTTCTGCTATTCAGCAGCCTTCTGACACAAGCCTGTGCTATTAAACTTCTCTTCACCAGTAGACACAGTCCTAGGTACACCTACATAGGAGTTTGCAGACGCTACAGCTTGCTTCTCCTGCATCCAGGCTGGCTACGTCCTCTTCTTTTCATTGTGCTGGGTTTGATTAATAAGCAAACAAGAGTCAACATTGACTGATCTGTTTAACATTTTCTCTGCACATCTTTATCATTTTGATTTTAGTGAAGGAAGATGTTAATGAAAAGGAATATTCAAAGCATGACCTAAACTTCTTTAGTAAATCCAAGTCACTTTCAAGAGAATCACCATCTCCTCTGCTTTCCTCCACCATCTTCATGATGGAGAACGAGCCCTGCTCTCTGGTCTCGGATGGAGAAGGAGCCCTGCTCTCTGGTCTCTTCCTACTCCCTCCCGTTGGACAAGTTCCTCTCCCACTGCATCTACTTCTCCAGACACCCTTGGGGTCTGGGGTCTGGGAGCCTTTGGTATCCTCCGGAAGAAGCTCTGCTCTTTCTGAAAGAGTCTGTCCTGCTCCTGCTTTCTGCCCCTGCCCCGGACCCCAGAACCTCCTCAGACCCCTCTGAAGCTCTGCCTGAAGATTGCTGGTCTCCTGCAAATTCTCAACAGCCCCTCATCCTCAGAGATCCCTTTGCCTTGTACCTGCTGGATGGCTGGTTTTCCTCCTCCACCACTGGGCTCCGAGGAGGTCAGACAGGATTTCTTCTCTGCTGTTCTCGGGGGTCACTCTAGGACACGGAGGAGCTAGCAAATATCTATCCTGTAAATTTTACTTCCTTTGATACCCCCCGCTTTATTTTAAAATGTCTCAAATCATGAGATGCATTAGACAGGGGCAGGACCCAGATCACCAAGGAATAAAACTTGTCTTCAGTCTTGTATAGAAAGCACATGAAACAATTTTGTTTTCGTGTGCTATAAATGTCACTGAAATATTTTTTAGACAGCATACATAAACACATATAACAATGCGATGAAAATTACAGCCCTATCTTGCTTTTCCCCTTGTTTGGAATTCTGGACTTTTGATTTTATTCATTTTGTGTTTGTTTCTCTCACTCTTAGTTCTCTTTCTTGTTCAATCGCACACACAGTAAGAGCGGGCTACCAATATGAGCTAGCACTAAAAGCTGTGCGTTTCTGACTCCGAGTACCAATGTAGCATCGAAGGGAAGGTGTGTTATTACCTAATAAATACAGGACTTCAATCCTTCAAAATATTTACATTAGTAAGTTTCACAAAAGATAAATGTGTCAGAGGCATTCTGTCAAAGGGTGTTTGGGTGTTCGGGGTGTCTCAGGATGGTGTGGCTTTTTGGCTGCGTGGTCCTGGGTGGCTCGGTTCTCCTGGACTCGGCCCAGACTCCTGTCACTGGAGCCGCTGGACTCTAGGCTCTATGACTGATGCACGTGTGACTTTTAACGCTGCTCTTTAACATTTTGTAAGGTTTCCTAGAATGAGATGTAGTACTTGCACGATGACCAAACACTGTCAGACTGGACCTAGCCTTGCAGCGGTCCTTACAGACAGTACTGCGGTGCTTAGACTGTGCCTGGGCGAAGGTGAGCAGGCCCCTCTCCAGGCCAAGGAAAGAGCCAGCCGGCTGAATCCTATGTGCGATTTGCAAACTTCCCACTGAAAACCACACACTTCTCCCCCAGCCCCGACACCCATGGCCCCCACCGCCTCTCAGGGAAAATGAATCTGGATGACCCGATCTGTCTCTCCAGGTACAGGACTTACTTAGAAGGAGGGCCTTACTTAGAAGTGAGGGCCAAGCCACTACCCCCCCTAGCTGGACTTAGGGTCTTCCCAAACTGGAAAGAGAGAGATCCCAGGAGTGGCTGGGGCAGGGGACAGGCGGGGCGCGCGCCGGGCTGCGTTTGGCCGGCGTGGCCCTGTCTGGTGGGTACGAATGCTGTGAGCGCCAGATCTCCTGGCAGAAAGTCTGTCCCGCTCCAACCGGAAACCAGGGGAGCCCAGGTTTTCCCAGCGTAGCTGTGGCTGCTTCTCGGAACTCCCAGAGCCAACGCTAAGGGGCACTAGAGCCCCGGGCTGCAGCCTGGCCGCGCGGGCGGCCCGCGGCGCTGCGGAAGTCCCCAGCCAGCAGGAGCCGCAGCCTAGCGTAGCTGGGCTGGGGGCTGCGCCGCGCGGTGGGGGTGCTGGAGAGCGCCCACCCCGTCCCCAGCCTCGCGAAGCGGAGCTTCCCCCGGTGTGGAACAGGGAACCGCGGCGCGCTGAGAGGCCACGCGCACAGCTGCAGGGTGCGCGGTGTCGCCGCCCGCGTGCCGCTCCGTGAAGAGACGCAGGTGCCCAGACGCGCCCAGTCCCTCCGCGAGGCGCCCCGGGACTGGGATTGACCCGACCGGGACGCTGTCGCTGCCCTTTAGTGGGGCTGGGACACCGAGGCACAGCCAAAGACTGCCAACGTCACCTCCCTTCCCCTCTATAGCCAGTTAGCGCCCCGGGAGGTGAGGGTGCCCCGCCCGCCCCAGGGCCTCCGCTGGGACCAGACACGGGGGTCCCGCAGCCACCACTATCTCCAGGGAATAAGAAATAAAAAAGGGGCCAACGAGGAGAGGCAGAATCCCAGCCAGGGGTCCAGGGCATCTGTGTGTGTCTGGGCTGTGTTGGGGTGTCTGCGGCGCACTGGAGACTTGTGTGTCCTGAAGTGTCTCTGTGTGTATTGGGGTGTCTGTGCCTTGGAGCAACTCAGTCTATGGGGCACCCGTGTGTGTATTGGGGTGCTTATATGTGCCGGAGTGCCCGCGGTTGTGTGTTTGGGGTTCTGTAGCTGTGTGTTGGGGGCTCCATGGCTGTGTGTTGGGGTTCCCTGGCTTTGTGTTGGGGGTCCCTGGCCACGTGCTTGGGGCTCCGTGTATTGGGGTTCTGTGACTGTGTTGGGGGTCCCTGGCTGT